>APFE031388612.1:18666-33359 GCA_000404065.3 Pinus taeda | reverse complement strand
ACCGAATGTAATATTACAAGGAATGCTTTGGATGCCATTGACACAAATATTTCTTCGATTAATATACGGGCATCATCTCCTCCATGGTCTAGTTGGAAGCATACACTAGAGTCTGAGACTAAAAATTTCATTATAAAAATTGGCCATTGTTACTGTCGTGGGTTTCTCTTGCTATCATAATGTTCATTTGACATTTTCATGTAGGGTTATTCTAGGTAACATGTTTGTTTGTGGGCTTCCTTCTTGAGGCGTCACTTATATGCATTTGAGTTGCTATCGAGGGTTTTCCTGGGCCGTGTGTTCTCATCTGTATCTTATGGCTGCTGAATATCGATCTACCCTTATGTGAAATTGTTTTAAAACCTGGCCCGCTCAGAACCAACTCGGCCGAGTTGGTAAAAAAAATTTCAACTCGGCCTCTAGATCGGTTCGACCGACTGAGTTAATATTGAGCCGGCCGAGTCATGTAATGACTCGGCTGGCTCGGTATTAACCCGACCGGCTCGGCCAAGTCCATATCAACTCGGCCGGGTCACGGACAACGGCCAGTGAACCCCCAAAAATGCAATTTTTTTTATTCTTAAAGTAAAAGTGACATTCTCCTTAATCTTCATTTTCATCCTTTTACTTAAATTTTTAACATTACCATGAAATGACTGAGGATGTTTGAGAGTGGTTCCGGCCTCATTGGATTTCATACGGAGAAAGTAGAATTTTAGATTTCATTCAAAATCCAGTAGACTTATTAGTTTTTCAGGATTTCAGGATTGGAGGATTGCAATGTTTCCATTGAATTTTGTCATGTATTAGGGTATGGAACTCGTATTTAATCAAGAGCACCAATCCCTCTATGTACCTTGATGTTAGTGACATTGGTTGTCGAACTCCTCCTGGATTTGCTCCCAAACTGGGAGCTTCTGAAAATGTCGCTCCCGCTCCATACTTTCGCTCCTGCTCCCAAGTAACACTGAGCAAGATGATGTTGGCAACTCTAGCAGTAGCCAATAGTACTGGTCACAAACTTTTGTTGTAGAGGCCATTTCTAGCTTCCTTGGTTATGTGTGTTTGTTTGATCTCTATATCATCATCGTGGATGTATTGGACATTGCATTGGTTGCCATTTTGATATAATGGATATATTCATGAGTTTATTTTGATCATATGTTGTCTTCTATCTATATTCTAATTCTGTGTGTTTGGAAACATGAATGAAAATCTTTAAAATTATGTGTTTTTATAAAAAATAAATATTTAATGTATTTTTTACAACGACCGAGTCATTGAAATCGAGCCGGCCGAGTCGATACCGAGTCGGAGTCGGAGTCAGAGTCGACCCTTGGCCGAGTCGGAGTTTTAAAACATTGCTTATGCCATCTCTGTATTTTTTTTGTAGCCAGTTGAAGCTAACCATCAACCAATATCCTGGTTTTTGCTGAAACCAAGTTTTGGAGAGCATTCTCCAATGAGAACTATGGCTGGTGGAAGTGTTGCCAATACCATTCGAGGTTTGGTGTGGCATAAAAACTATGGCTGAGGTAAGAAAATTAATAGCTTGTAGGCTTAATTGTTAAAAATACACATAGGTATTTAATAATAATTTATTAATATATATAAAATGTATAAGCTGATACAATGAGACCCTGCTTTTATATTTCAGCAGGTGACCTTTCGTGAATGGGCATGTCTTTTAGACATGCCTTTTCACTTAATTTAATGACTATTTAACCTAAATATTATTTAATTATTTAATATTAATATTTATTTTATTTATTAACTTGTTATGAATTATATTCATAACATAGCCTCTTCCTTCGGAAGCTTTGTCCTCAAAGTTATATTGCTGGCAATCGTCTTTGCAGTTGTCGTCTTGGCATATGAAACACAGAAAGTCTCCGTCAGTGGTGGCTCAACATTTATAATTCGCTAATAACTCTATTTTGAGTCCAAGGTTTTTTTTTTTTAACTATAACTTCTTTTTTCTCTATTTTTTTTTTAATTCTAATTTATTTTTTGTTTTTAACTCTTTTTTTTTTTTTGAAAACTCTAAAATATATATATATATTTTTTTTCCGTAATACTATACCATATATATATATATTTTACATTAATATAAATTCGATTTTATACCCCACCTTACTCATCGAATCGACGCCTTCAATGGTCACGCTGCCTCGTTGACCATTTGACGGATTCTTGACAGGCCCCCCCCAGATCAGTCGATGATGTAGCGGGTGTACTGAAGGATAAACTGGGGCTCGAAGTAGCGGGAGTACTAAAAGATGGGGTTGCTATAGAGGACGTCATGGTACCAAATGGGAAACTTGCGGATGACGCCAGGTTGCTAAAAGCGAAAGAAGACGTGGCCAAAGTCAAAACAGCGGTGCCAAACAAGAAACTGGGCACTGAAGCCGAGGAAGAAGCAGGTACCAAAGATGCAGAGGTACCAAACGAAAATGAAGGTGCTAGAGTTGAGGACGAACCTAAAGAAAAGTTAGTGAATGAGGGAGCAATGGATTTAGGTTGAACAGTGGAGCCATCGCCGAATGAGAAGTTTCGAAATTTGAAGGGGAAGACAACGGTGTTCCGAATAATGTAGATGATTACGTTGAAGATCCGAATAGTGATTTCTTTCCGATTTCCAAGAACACTAGATGACGCCCTTTAGTGTTTTTTAAAACCTGAGTAGCATGAGCTGTTCCGTCTTGAGATGGAGTGGAATTTGAATTAGGAAGCCCGCTGGAAGAAGTTACAGTTGAGCCGTAGATGTCTCGCTTCTGCCCAAGAACTGGAACACGACTGTTATGACTTTGTGGATTCCTGCCCCCAAATTGAATAGGAGGAGATTTCGCCTGGAACCTCTGTTTTTCCATGGATTCAACTCTGTCCTTCTGCTTCAAAAATTGTGTTACAATTTCATCATCCACCGCATTGGTGGTATTTTCAAAGTTTGTTGTCACATGCTTTGGGAAAATATCTTTTACAACCAACAACTAATTTATATTATACTCCTTTACATCAATGTTGGCAACTAAAGTAATTGTGTGACTCTTGTCCACTTCAAATGATAGTCCCAAAAAATCTCTGCTCACCTTCTTTTTATACATGTTTACCTCTTTATGCAACCAATGCAAGATTTGGCTTGCTACCTGTTGTAACAAAAATAATGCGAGATCATCCAAACCACATTTGTATTCACTTATTGAGTGCACCTCAGTTGCTGTGCCCAAGAAAAGACCACCAACACATGGTGTTGGTCCACTTTCAATAGTGAGGGAGTCCTTATGCACTACTATCTTACAATAGTATCTTAATCTTACATTCTTTTGTGCTTCATTCCATTCTGAAACTTTAGTTTGCACCCTGCATATTACTGTTTCAGGTATATCAAGGTAAAGGAACCAAGCAGATGTGTAGGGAGCCCACGTTGGATGAGAAACTAGGCAAAGGTACTGGATATGAAGCATGTTTTCTAGCTCATCAAGAACTTTGTAGGAAAAGATTCTGTGGCTCAGAGTCAAACAGAAATGCCTCAATACATTCATCGTTTTACTTGGTAAAACTTCTTGTCCTTCACCTACTGCAATCCCTGTTGTAGCTTCTCCTGCTTTCTCCATCATCAATTCCTTGTCTCTAAACTACAAACCCATTACCTTTTGAAGAATAATCTATTGTAAGTACACCTCAGAGCTAAGTGGAGTTGGATGCTTTTTCTTATGTCGTGAATATAATTCATAACAATTAGATAAATAAAATAAATATTAATATAAAATAATTAAATATTATTTAGGTTAAATAGTCATTAAATGAAGTGAAAAGGCATGTCTAAAAGACATGCCTATTCACGAAAGGTCATCTGCTGAGATATAAAAGCAGGGCCTCATTGTATCATCTTATATCATCTTATACATTTTATATATATTAATAAATTATTATTAAATACCTGTGTGTATTTTTAACAATTAAGCCTACAAGCTATCAGTTTTCTTACCTCAACCATAGTTTTTATGCTACAGTGGTATCAGAGCCATGGCACACGATATAATCATGCGGGCCTTTGAACGCAGTTCGCTGCACAATGTGCCATTACGTTCATATCTTGATTACGTTGAACAATTTAATATTCAAGAAGTATTTCAACATTTAGAAAACTTATGTGCAGAAATTAAAGCATGCCGAAAGGAAATTTCAGTTGAAGAGGAAGGGGTTAGTGAAGGTGAGGATAACCAAAGTGAGGTCAGTGAGTGTCTATCTAGTGAAGATGAAGGTGAAGAAGAAGTTGTAGAAGATTCTAATTCAGAGACTGAATCTAAACCTACTAGGGAATGCGAAGAAAAAAATGATGAAGACTTTGAATTCAATTGGGAATGTGAAAAGGACAACTCAGACTCGGAATCCAATTGGGAATATGAAGAAGAAGAAAAAGAAAATTGATAGCTTGTAGGCTTAATTGTTAAAAATACATACAGATATTTAATAATAATTTATTAATATATATAAAAGTATAATATGATACATGAGGCCTGCTTTTATATCTTAGCAGGTGACCTTTCGTGAATGGGCATGTCTTTTTAGACATGCCTTTTCACTTAATTTAATGACTATTTAACCTAAATAATAATTAATTATTTAATATATATATATATATTCTAAGTAATATTGATCTATTAATATGATACAAAAAGTTACAGAGAAACCTGATCTCAGAGACGTTAAGCATCAGCCATCATCACAAAATACAACTGTTGGTAATGGACTGCCCCAACAGAGGGGAAACCAGTCCAAGAGACTTTAAAGACTGCCCCTGTTATGGGGGAAACCAGCGATTCAACAACTAGACCTTGGTTTTCCAAAATGAACAAAGAGGAATGCAAATCCTGAACCAAAAAGACAGGGACATAACCAAGTAACAGATTGACATTTCCATCTGGCGGAGAGTTAACCAGAGAATTCAAGACACTTGGCATAGAGACAGAACACATCCAGACCACAAAACCACAAATCATAGAAACATATCCACCTAGAAGCCGGGTACCTTTGCTCGAGACCAAGAAACCACAAAACAGTGAGACGAATCCACCTGGGAGTCGGAAACCTTTGCATGAGGCCACGTGTTAGGCTGGTAGTTCCTCCGAAGCTGTCTCTTCCTCAATCCGACAGGCAAACTGATACCAATCGTCATCCTCTTCAGACGCACCTGGACCTTGAACAGTTGGAGCATCCACCATGCCTGCAGCATCCATCTGTCGCTTACCAGTGTCTTCAGCTTTGTCTTTGCCATGCAGAGCCCTACTGCTTTCTCCTTGCTGCTTGTTGCTGATCCCCTGACTACCTGACTCTGCCTTATTCTGCTTGTTTCCACGACTGGACAGAGTAGCTTGCGTCGCAGACTCTTCCTTGAAAGAAATTGTGATGGTAGTAGTGATTATAGGTATGTATAGGGAACTACATAAGCGGAATTGAGTGCTGTGAGGGCCAGAAAGAGGAGGGAGTGGGAGATCCATAGTGTGGACAACATTATTCCTCCAACCTCTTCCACTTATGGTATTCGGGTAGCTATGAGTGGGGTTAACAAGCGAGTTGGGCAATTCAGTAGTAGAGTCCTGGGAGTTAGAGGTGGAGCTGGTAAAAGCTCGCGAGTGGTTAAAACCACCACGCGAACCTCCACGTCTACTACGCATGCGGTGCCTGAGGCGAGCCATGGCAGAATTGACAGCGGAAGAATTGGAAGGAAGGCGATGTTGAGCGGGAGCAGGGGTGGGCGAACCACAAGCAAGAAGACAATGACAGGAATCCGAAAAATGATAACCATTACCGGAATCCTGACAAGGGAGAATTAGGCAGCGACTGCCTGTAGCAGTTCTGAAACCCGGTTCAGCCGCATGCGGAGAACAAACGCCATGGAGAAGGGGAGGAGAAACAAAATGGTTTGCAGGAGCCATGGTGATGAAGGAGATGAGCTCTTCACATCTTTCGGAGATAATAAATGTCGCCTGCAAGGTGTATTAATCCAGCTGCTGTGGGCTCTTAGGACGAAGCACAAAGCTAGATGGCTTCCCTACCCGCTGACAGTCCGTCTTGTCATTTAAGTGCTGTTGTTGCTAGAAATGTCTACTTCCATGTTACAGTTAAGGAGGAGGAGAATGGAACTTGTCAAGACTTGTTTGAGTAGTGCTTTTGTTATAATTGTGGCTTCTTCTTTTTTATCGTCTCCATGAATCAGGTCTTTGTTTCTTGGAATTTTTGGGAAGTCGAACCAGAGAACAAGAAATGAATATAGCTTGACGATTATTGATGAAGCTTTATATTATTATGAACTGTGTTATATTATATTATATTATGGCATTCCACAACGATGCGACAACGTGATATGAATACATGGTGGCAATCGTTAGCATTAATATTAAAGTTACTTTGTATTATAGTTGACAACGTGTGTAACATTGCAATGTGATATCATGCGCTTGAGAGCTTTGAAGAGAAGCATATTCCACGACCTTCATTTATTTGGATGCATCGAAAACGAATTGTGAGCATGGAGTGTTGGTTTGCAACGTTCATTCATATTTCAATGTTCTTATGTTGATATTGTTCTTTCTTATGGTGCGGTGATGTATTCTTGCAATGTGCTCTACAATGTGGTTATTCAATGAGTTCTTGCAATAGTTTGCAAAGTATTCTCTCAACAATATTCTTGCAATATTTAATAGAGTGTTCTCACAACAATTTTTTGCAGTGTTAAAATTTCTGAAGAGTATTTGGAGCAACATTCATTTAATCCGGAGCAACCCTAATAATCCATATGGAGTGGAGCAATCCTACTAACTCATCTTGACATCTGTAATCCCCTTGCCATTGATGTCAAAGGGGGAGGTAATTAGAGGAAGGAAGACACTTCTCAGGACAAAAGGAGGAGGATCAATGTTTTGCCATCAATGCCAAAGGGGGAAATTGTTGGCATTATTGTCATTGATGGAAAAGGAGCAAAGGAGCAGCATAAAGAACAACAAGCAAAGGAGCAACACAAAGTAGCAACAATGCAAGGAGCAACAACAATACAAGGAGCAGAAAGCAACAAAAGAAGGCAAAGGCGCAAAAGAAGGAGGAGGAGTTGTGATACATTAAAATGTTTAATGTTTTGCTAATGTTGCAGAGATTTCTATATTGAAGAATGTATGATGTGAAATTGTTGATTAAGCTTAACTGTTGTGATGCAAAGGAAAGACTCCAAGGCAAAGACAAATATGTTGCAAAGATTGTTGTGATGCATTAATGATAAATATTTTCATTTGATATTTGCATTAGGTTGATACATTTAATCATTACATGTGGTTGAAATCAATATTGGATGGATTATTTATTTTTGTGTTCCAATATTCAAGATCTGATGAGTTTTGGAATGAATGAGTGGAAGGCAAAGAGTCAAGCCTATTCACTTCATATTCCTACGTGGGATACAAACAGTCAGAAAACTATCTCTATAAAAGATGTGATTTTGGAAGGCACAAGAGGTTGGTGAATGGAAGAATGTGAGAGAGCCGATAGAACCATTATGCATTAGTTACCTAGCACATATGGAGCTGATGTGATGCAAATTTGAAGGGAAGAACAAGAAGAAATGAAGAGGGAGACATACAGAATTTATGACTAGGTAAACCAACACATTGTTATTCTGTGTTTGCATAAGGAGATGGTAGTCCCCTTTCAAGTTGAAGCTTGATAAATATCCAGTTGGAGTTGGTTGAGGTAGGAGCTTCCTGTGGATTGCAGCCTACAAAAATCATATGGGAGTTGGAGCTTCCTTGCATGTTGCAACTTGCAAAAAATTGAGGTAGCAGCCTCCTGTAGGTTGTGGCCTGTTGACTACTGGAGTAGCACCTGATGATTTGGTGAAGACTCCATGCCCAAGGATGATCCAAAGGACACTTGTACCATCAGATGTCATCAGTCAACAGAGTTTTTTAACTCTCCTTCTATCTTCTCATATCTTTCTTCTTTACCCAGATTCCACACCCTGCAGGGATGTAATAAGTGATGCTAGTATGATGTTTCTTGAATTTGAACAGGCCTAGGATGTGGACTCGATCAGCAACGAGTACACTTGGAGTGTTTTTTTATCCGGTTAATTATCCCTTCTTTCAGAGGCGGATAATTCTCTGGATTTTTCACTCGTGCCACACCACAAACCCGAGGTGATGGTTTGAAGGTTGAGCCCTGACACATCTTGGTGCTAGGTGATGTATATTACCAACAAGATCACACGAAAAGTTTCGTGGAATTTGGCTAGGTCTAAGTAGGATTTTTTAATAGTTAAAAATTTCCCGCAAAACGGGATTTTTTAATTATTTTCTATGTAATGGCATAAATAAGTGGCCTTAGGAGATGTCTGGGGTGTATGACCAGTCAAAATTCATCCTCAGAGGCCCAGCATTCTCCTAGAGCCTACTTTGGGGGTCAAAAAATGACTCAGAGTCCCTCAAAAGGCGATTTTCCCAGTGACAGTGGCAAAAAATGAAGAAAAAATTCAAAAAAATGAATAATTGGAAAAATTTAAAATTTTTTCCAAAGTCAAAATAAGTCAAATTTTGACATGGAAGTCAAGCAGAGGATCAAGGGTGATGTGGCAAGCAATGTGGGGGCCACCACATAAAGTTTCAGGCTCAAGTCAAAGAAAGTCAAAGTCAAGTCAAAGTCAACAGGCAGTTACAACTTTGATTTAATTTTTGAGGTTGAAATATTAAAGTATATGTTTAAAATGGGTAATGGACCCCACTTCCTTTCATATGCTCTACGCATAGCTCAACCCACTAAAAGTACGTATGGCTCAAGTCAACAAATCAGTCAAACAAAAAAAAAAGACTTACACGCTGTCCGTACACAGAAAATACGCATGTGAACTGCAGTTTAACGTGCCCAGTCAGCAAGTTTACACGCAGATATTAAATAGGTATATATGTTGAAGATTTCAGCATGTTAACGTGGGCCCATCCAATCTCTATACACAGCACAGCCACACAGCAATTAAAACGCAGTTGTTACAGCAGTTAAGTGGTTTACAACAGCCAATACACAGCAAGCAAACTGCTGTTCAAGTAGCAGTTATGTGTCACAGCTATTAACGTGGACATCTACCTGGCAAGTTTACACAGCATTACATGGCAGCCTCATACAAATAAACAGCAGTTAACGCAGAATTAGAGGCAACTACAGCGGTCAGCAGTTACGTTGGGCAGCAAACAGCAAGTCAACAGGTATAACGTGGGCAGCTTAGCAAATTAACAGGCAGTTAGATCAGCATACACGCAGTTATCTCTAGCAACATGGACAGTCATATCAGCCAATTGTCAAATTCATTTTCCATTGGGATTGTCACTTGTGCCACTTGTCATTGGAATTTTCCTTGGGATCATCTCCCTTTTTCCTATTTATATGAGCCTTGAGCTCTTATTGTAGAATGATAGAACAAGCTATTGGGCGGGCGGAGACTCTGTCGGATTTTGTACTCAGTTTTCACATAAATAAATAAAAGTCTTTGGGGTTACTAGCTTCTCTTGTGGTGCATGCCTTGGTACATGAGGTATACCTGTGTCGTTTGATATTCATTTGATTTTCATTTGCTATCTAGTTGTTTTTCTTTGTGCATTTGCCTGAAGGCACTATTGTTTAGGGAGGAGAGATTTGCAGCTATCTCAAATCTCCCCTGGGCTTGGTATATTTTGTACACTTGTTGTAGCTTGTCCATTCTCGGTTGAATGACAAGCTCAACTTGGTCTCTATATGCCAAGTCTCTTTTTGCACTAACAATTCGCTTGCAAGTGTTTTCTGTGTTTTCAAGGGATAGGTTGCGAGCTCTATTGGAGTGCGAGGACTTCTTCGGCGGGAATAGTCAACTCCAAGGATATCAAGGGTCCCACAAGATGTTCAAGCCAGCAATCTCATAAGACATCAAAAAGATTTATTTCAGGGGGAGTTTCCTGAAGCCCTTGCTTGTTTTTCTATTCTGAAAAGTTATCACAAATTTCCTTCTTTAGTTTGAAAGCATTTAATTTCATGAAAAATATAAAATAAAATAAAAATATTTTGGTTGCCAGATTCAGTTGTTTTCATGTTATATCTTTCATGCTGAGATCTGAAGTTTCAAGTCGAGATACGAATATGATATCTAGTTAACGGTTTATAACTCGTGGTGGTTTGAAGCATTCATTTTTTTTTAAATCTTCAGTTGCTGGATATCATTTGGGTCATTCAAAGAGCACTGTGATCTAGCTAATGACAAATGATTGTTGTTCACGTTTCATGTTTCTATAATCATCTAGCAAGTAATCAGCTTAATAATGATCTCTCAAGGCACTGGTCTGCTAACTAGTCAAATCATTTTAGTACTTATCTTAATCGTGTCTCGTGTCTCCCAACCAACTGGTCGACAGTTGGTCTTCATCATCTCTCAGGGTCTACCCCCCTTAGCCGCGGGAGACAGGCTTAAACGGAGGGATCGGGGATCAGAGTGACAGCCCCCGGTCTGAGCGTTGCCGTGCCAATCCGCGCGACAACACGGTCCAATCTGCATCTATATAAGCATGAAGTGTGAGATTTGTATCTCTAGGATACCATAAGCCATAATTTTGTGTCCCTTGAAGATATTTGAAAATTCTCTTCACTGCCTGAAGATGCGTCTCCTTTGGATTTGGCTGAAATCTTCCAACTATTCCTACTGCATGCATGATATCCGGTCGGGTACCTGTCAAATAAAGTAGACTTCCAATCATAGATCTGTAGGTTGGTTGATGTACTCCTACAGATTCATCATTTGCACTGAGGCTACATCCTGTGACCATGGGTGTACATACTGGTTTTGCATCTTCCATGCCATATTTCTTCAAGATCTGTTTGAGATAAAAAGATTTCTCCTTCCTTTTGTTGGATTTGCAAACCAAGGAAATATGTCAGTTCTCCCAGCAAGGACATTTCAAATTATTTCTGCATGACCAAGGCAAAGCTTTGACTCATGTCTTCTTCATTGCTGCCAAAAATAATGTCATCTACATACACAAAGAAATTAAAAAATTTAAGACTTAAAACATAATTAAACTTTCAAATAAAACATAATTGAATTTTAAAAATCTAGAATTATAATAAGTAAATTATAAATTGAAAATTCTGATGAGTCGTGACTTGTCACTTACGTGGCATGAAGAGGGTCCTTTGCCTAATAGCATCATCAAACCAAACAGGCCAACACAATCCCGATAAAATTTTATCTCGCGATTGATTTTGCTACGAAGGTCAAGATCAAGTACCATCCTATGAATACAAGAATGGAGCACTTCCATCACCTCGCCATCAAAATCAAAGCCGCATTTGTATGAAAATGTGGGGTTGAGGAAGAGTGTTTCCGCATGAATGGGTCGATGAACCATCCCTGTCCACCAACTATCAATCGCATCCCATAACATCATCTATCTATTAAGCCCAAGAGAACACTTGTTTACATAATAAGCACAAATGGTCTCCTTGGCCCTATCCATGGCCTCATACAAATAAGCCATTACTGGCTTCTCCCCATCTACCATTCTCAGAACCTTTACTATAGGTTCACTAACCAAGCACACTTCTACTCCCTGCCAAAATGTGTTAGTGTACACAATTTTTACAATGGCTCACCCATCATGTCTCCTATTGTATCTACAATCACGCCACTCATCAGAAAAAATAAAAATAAAAAAATAAAAAATAAAAAATTGTTTCAACTCAAACTGGCATCAAGGCAAAGACTGAAGAGTAATAAAGTTGGTGGCAAAATGTGTGATTGCAGGACGCCACAACCCCTTGTTTCTAGTGTATCTCCTCATGAGACTAAGAACAAAAGCATGGTTATATATAAACTTGGGGACGCTCCTAGCCATATCAATCACCTCCTTGATGAAGGAGAGATTCCCCATATCCTCAAGCAACAAATCGATACAATGTGTTATACATGGAGTCCAGAACAACGTGTGGTGCTTCTCCATAAGCATTTTGATGGCAGACACATAATTAGTTGCATTATCTGTTATGACTTGCTCCATATTCTACACACCAATCTCCCAGATGAACCCATCTAACAACTCACATATCAATGTTGCATCTTTTATATGTGTTCATGCATCCACCGATTTAATAAACATGGTACCTTTAGGACAATGTACCAGGAAATGTAGAAGGGTCCTACCCTTCCTATTTGTCCAACCATCAGACATCACAGTGCATCCAGACACCTCCCATGTTTGTTTCAACTCTGCCAATCTAGAGTTGATGTCTTGCTTTATTGCTTGAAGGATTGGCCCCCGCAACCCCTCATATGTAGAACTTTTGTACCTTTCACCCACAATAGCAATAGCATCACACATTGGCTGCCAAAATGGATCGGTTTTGGTGATGCTGAGAGATAAGTCTCTCCTGGAAAGACACCTCCCCATAACTCTATCTGCTTCTTGCTTCTCCTTTTTTTTAACAACTAGTTTTATGGAAGGTTGTGCTCCATGTCTGGTTTATGGAACAAAAAAGGATGACCTCCCACTCCCAATAACATTAGCACTAGCAAGTGACGTTGTGGAGCCCCTCCTACTACCCTCATCCTCAAAATCGAAAGAAGATATCCCAAAAGATTTACCTGCATGTTCAGCCTTGTTTCTTTTTGCCTCTAGTTTCTTTTTGTATTTTTCCTCAATTGCTTGAAGAGCTTTTTGTATAAGCTCCGCATTAGATTCCATACAAAGCCCAACTTCATGTCTAGGGAGTCCAGACAGATGGTATTTCAATCACGTAACCCCTCCTGTCATCTTGTCCCCACACAATTTGCATGTTAGATCTGCCTGATTTGTCCCACCATCAAGTTCCCCATGCTCCCAAAATGGGTCCAAGGGCTTTGGCATATTTGTAGTGGACTAATTCAAACCTAGGGCACAAAAAAAACAAAAAATCGGCATTAAACCTCCTTACACAAAAAATAACAACCACCTCATTTCAAAAAAAAAAAAAAAAATTACTACATTACTTGCAATGAAAAATGGCAATAAGAGGGTGCATAAGAAAGTTAAAAAAGAAAAATGAAGTTGTTTTTCCAAATATGAAAAAAGCTCTTGCATTGGCTCATGGGCATGAAAATCATGGCAAATGGAAAAAAAAAAACAAAGAAGCAAAATGTTGGTAGGCAAAGAGGCAAGCAAGCATAACCCTAAATCTATGAAAAAATCATTAACATAGGGGTTTTTAAGAACATACTTGTTAATGGAAGAAATGAAGTTTGTCTCACTATTCTTGAATCTTTGATGCACAAAACAAAATTGGTTGGTGATGATAATGGTTGTTTGATCCTCAATCGCTCCTTGAAAACCACCACAAAGCTCTTCCCGTACCTTCTCCAAGGCTAAGAAAGCAAAACGAGCAAGTAAAAGTCAAAATTTTGCTTTTGTAGCCGCAAACCAGCTTGCTCGGCGATATTTTGGCAATATATTGACAATATTTTCACAACGAAAAATTTTGCGATATTTACTCAACGATATATCATTTTGTCGAAAATATCGCAATATTTCAAATATCGCCGATATATCGGCAATATTATCAACACTGATATATACCAAGCATTCGACCTACTTTGGATGATGAGGAGCATGGATTCGTTCTGCAATTAAAGTGTCCGGAGAAGGGTGCAAAGTCTAAAGGAATAGGAGAAAAGGTCAAGCCAAGGGGTGGTGAATAAGTCTAAGAAAAAGACAGAAGTTTATGCCACAAGTATGAAGGACCCATGACCTAGTTGCACAGGCCGAAGGTTTAGAACATATCTCAAAAATTGCAGGACCAAAGTGGAGAGCCAAGCTTCAGGATTGCATAAAGAGCTTCAAGAAAGGAAATGACAGGACAGTTTGATGTGACTCTATGGGAGGTTGACTTGATGGATGGAGGAGAATCTTTGTATTGGTCAAAAGGTCCGGGTTGTCTCAATTTGATTTTCTAGTGGAAGAGTTTGACTAGGTTTTCCCCTTCATAACGATTTTGTAAATTTTTGTAGATGTTCTATGCTAAGAGCAATTTCACTTTTCTCACAGCAATCATACAAGTAGTTAAGCAAAATGTAGATAGAACATATAAGCAGATCTTACAGAAGACAAATCAGAAACAGGAAAAATGTGTGTGTTCGTTTCGGCGGTCAACAGGATGCTTCAACCAGCAAAGTCTCCTTTGGTCAGCCAGCCCAGCATGTGTCACAACAACCCTCCAACCAGTAGATGAGTCAACCCAAGTCAATTCTACAAAAGTCAACGCTGTCCTGAAAAGTCAACGCAGGGGCAGCAAGCTAAAAGTCAACGCAGCAGCAAAACGGTCAACCCTTTGACCTCGATTTTTGTGCCAGGTAGTACGGCCTTCAAAAATCGAACCTTCCACAAGTTTTCAGCTTGATTGGACCAAGCGTTGACCAAAGTCAACGCTGGTCAAACTTTCTGCGAAACCCTAGCAGCAGAAAATCGTACTACAGCTCAGCCGTACGGTCTGTCCTCTTCGTCCTTCCCACGTGTGGCTGAAATTCGTCCTCCAAGTAGCTCGTACTCTTTAGGATGAGAGAGGAAGATGTGAGTTGATTTGTGATTAAATTCTCTCCAACTTTTCCTGTATTTATATCCATCAAAGAGGGTGTGTGACACATCTGTTGGGCATGTGAG
>APFE031388612.1:1705-18646 GCA_000404065.3 Pinus taeda | reverse complement strand
AACAATTCGTTTGCAAGTGTTTTCTATGTTTTCAAGGGATAGGTTGCCAGCTCTATTGGAGTGCGAGGACTTCTTCGGCGGGAATAGTCAACTCCAAGGATATCAAGGGTCCCACATGCTGTTCAAGCCAGCAAGCTCATAAGACATCAAAAAGATTTATTTCAGGGGGAGTTTCCTGAAGCCCTTGCTTGTTTTCTATCTTGAAAAAATCATCGCATACTTTATTCTTTCATTTGAAAGCATTTGTCTTCATCATGAAAAAATAAAAAAATAAAAAATTATTTTTGTTGCCAGATTCAGTTGTTTTCATGTTATAGCTTTTACGCTGAGATCTGAAGTTTTCAAGTCGAGATACAAATATGATATCTAGTTAATGGTTTATAACTCGTGGTGGTTTGGTGTATTCATCTTTTTTTTAAATCTTCAGTTGCTGGATATCATTTGGGTCATTCTGAGAGCACAGTGATCTAGCTGATGACAAATGATTGTTGTTCACGTTTCACGTTTCTATATCATTTAACAAGTAATCATCTTAATAATGATCTCTCAAGGCACTGGTTTGCTAACTGATCAAATCATTTTAGTGCTTATCTTAATCGTGTCTCGTGTCTCCCAACCATCTGGTCGACAGTTGGTCTTCATCATCTCTCAGGGTCTACCCCCCTTAGCCGCGGGAGACAGGCTTAAACGGAGGGTTCGGGGATCAGAGTGACAGCCTTCGGTCTGAGCGTTGTCGTGCCAATCCGCGCGACAACATGGCCTACAGAAAATTAGATGTAATAAGGAGTAGGAGCTTGCCTTTGCATCACAACAATAATAAAACCATGGTTTTCTCTCTTTATGGGTTTCCACATATATCTGGTGTCAATGTGTGCAGTTATTATGTGTTCTTGTGATGGTCTGGTTTGCTTATTACTTGCTGATCACATATTCAATATGCTGGTTATTATTTGTTAATCTGCTCATGTAATGTTTCAATTAATGGGTTTTAAGAAAGGAATATTAATGTCCATTAGAATACTAAACTGATTCACCCCCCAGTTTAGTCAAGTTTTCATCACTGTGCTGGTTGTTTGTTGCTCTAATTTGACGGATCAACAGGGAAGTACGTGGTGATTGGTTTGGTCATCTTACGGGGGGCATGGCGTGTAAAAGTTGAGATTTGTGGTAGAATATCTCCTTAATGAGGAGGTCTAAGCATCTCTTATCCTGGTGCTAGAAGAAAGCAGAGAGGGAGCCCTTTGAATCCCTTTAGAAATGCATAATGTTCTATGTATTATATCCTAGTTAATTGGAAGATAATTGCAATATTAAGAAGTCAATAGTTTTGGCTAGGAATGAAGAAGGATGTGGCTGATTGTATAGCCAGGTTTATAGAATGTCAAAGAGGAAAGACTGAACACAAATGTTTAGTAGGTTTACCACAACCATTACCATTTCTAAAGTGGAAATGAGAAGTGGTAACTATTGATTTCATCACCAAGTTGCGCAAGATAACAAAGCAACATGATTCAATAATGGTAGTGATGGACAAATTAGTCAAAGCTGCTCATTTTATTCTAGTTAAATTGGCTTATAATGTAGCTAACATAGTAGAAATTCATGGAGGAGATTGTCGTGTTGCATGGGATAACTAAGGCGATTATTTTAAACAGAGATCTAATGTTTACCTCAGACTTTTTGAAAGGATTATTCAAGGGTTTCGATACGATTCCGAACTTCACTATAGCCTATCATCCACAGACAGATGGGTAAACAGAGAAGGTCAATCAAGTGATTGAAGACATATTAAGGACATATGTGTTGGATAAGACATCCAAGTAGGAGGATTATTTGCATTTAGTAGAAATTGCGTGCAATAATGGATATCAGACTTCACTTAAGATGAGCCCATTTGAGGCATTGTATGATAGAAGGTGTAATACTGCAACCAGTCGAGAGTTTAGACAATCCAATAGACAAAGTGGTACTTGGGTCAGAATTGCTCAGGGAAATGGAAGAGCAATTAGTTAAGATCAAGCAAAATTTAAAGCCAACATATGGCAAGAAAAAGAACTATGCAGATAAAGGAAAAATGCTAAGGGAATTTAAAGTTGGGCAACAAGTATTTCTAAAAGTTCAATGAACAAGAAGTTTATTGAAGCTGGGGAGCTACACTAAATTGATGGCTAGATATTATGGTCCTTTCGAGATTTTGGATATGATAAAAATTATTGGATACATGCTTTGCATTGTTTGCAGCCATAAAAGTCCATAATGTGTTTCATATTTCATTGTTGAAGAAATATGTGCATGATCCTAATCATGTCATTGAATGGACATTGATTTAGGTGGAACCAAATGAGACTTCTAGGTACAACTAGTGTACATATTGGAAAGGACAGTAACTATGCTCAAGAACAGAGTCATAGGGCAGGTAAAGGTCTAATGGACCCACTATAGCCTTGAAGAAGCAATGTGAAAATTGGAGGATGCAATTTCAGAGGCATATTTGCATTTGTTTTGACATTTTGGTGTCAAAATTGTCGTAGCTGTATATAATGGCGATGTGCACCAAGGGCAGTACAAAATCTAGGGGGAGGGGAATATAACACCCTAGTTTTGATCCTTTGTGCAATATTGTGTATGTAAATGGTGAATAGCTAAAAGATGAATGACATAATATGTAAGATTGTACATTGAATGATAATTAAAAAAAGTGCATCACTTGTCGTAGAAGAGGGCTATGAATCCACAAGAGGGGAAAAACAAGGGGGCTTAAGGAGGCTAAAGAAAAGGACCTTAGTAAGCGATTTAACCCAAAGTATATGTAACCTTAATCATGCCCCTTGATTATCATAAAACCTTAGTAAGTGATTTAACCTAAAGTATTTATAACCTTAATTATGCCCCTTAATCATTAACTAATCGTTGTTTTATTAACTTGTGGGGGGGTTAGTGTATGAAGGAGGTACATGGTTCTCCATAAGGATATGTGATCCCTTCATGCTAGGCAACTTAAACTCTACCTCTTTGTTATGAAATAGAACTATCAGTTGATTGAAGGTTTTAGAGGGGAGTCCAAATGTTGCTTTGGATGCCATTCAAACTAACAAAGAGCTGAAGTATCAAGAGTTTGAATTACCTTGCGAACTATCCTTTAGTTGGAGAAATATCGAGAATTATCCTTGAGTAAGAGCATACTGTAAAGGATTTATGAAAAACTACAGTCACAAATTCAATATGAATTATGGGTATATGGATGATGATAATTGTTATTGAGTAAATTATGCTACAACTGATAACCTTTGTAATCCTGATAGTGATAAGTTGTGCAAGTTGATGGGTTAGAGGGCTATGAATTGGGATTGGTGTAGGTGTAAATATTGATTGTGAATTGTGGATTGATAGCCTTAGTTTGGGGGTGGCCTTTGTTGTAGAGAGAACTGGGGTAGCGGGAGCCTATGGTTGGGTTGAACGTCCCTCTTTTGTAGCCACATGGTGGACAATTTCTAGACAAATTCCTGAATGTACTTGTAAATTGTGTTGAATTAATGCTCAATTATTATGGTTGTTGTCATGGATTCAATTAATTTTCATATTGTTTAATTATGACTGCTTGTATTGGCATGTATTTAGAAATTATGGTGTCAAAGATAATTGAATTATTTCGCTATGTTGCATAAATATGCATTGTTGTGCTTGCTAATGGTAGTTATATAATAACAGAGCAATGCTTTTGGTAATAATTGGTGTGAATTTGGGGGATATTTTTAGTACCCAGTAACTTCATTGTGTTGAGATATCTAGGGCATTAATAAATAGGTGATTTCTCTACTTTGATAATTGCTTGTGAGTGCCTTTTTACTTCTTGATTATGATATTCTCTTTCTTACGTTATTCTTATGTTCTTTTCATCAAGACAATTACCAATGTATGAACAATAAAGTGACAAGAGACACATTATATAGGTTGTTAGCCAGGGCCAAAACCTCTCACTCTTTGAGAGGAAAACCCAAACAAATTCTTCTTATAAATACTTCAATTGAAAAATACCAAGACCATGATAAAGACCCTTGACACTAGAGTCCTTCCAAGACCAAGTCACAAGCCTCCTCTTAACCCTTAGGTCAACACTGCTCTTCTTCTTCCTCTTCCTGGCTTCCTTTAGAATTTCGGCCTCCTCTTGTCGGTCTGCAACCTTTTGCTTCACAACAGAACCCTAGATCAACTTTTGATCCTTGAATAGTCTCCTTTTAGAGGGAGACTCTTCACTTTTGCTTGGCTTCCCTTCAACGAAGTCTTCACCTAATCTAGATCACCCTTATATGACTGCAATCTTTGACCTCCCTTTGCAAACCTCAGATCTGCACTCTTCACACGTGTGAGGGTAGACTGGCCCAAAAACAGTCCCATAATGATGTCACTATCTTTGCTATCCCTTCCTCTTCCTTCGCTGATGTTAAGGCTCCTTCTAAGATGATTTTCACACTTGGTTATTTCAGACTTGCTTAACCGAATGGTTTTCTCCCAAATGAGGTTGAGCACTGCTATATATAGTGGTTTGTCCATCATTATTAGGCCAACATGATCACTGGAATAGGCCGACATCATCTTTCTAGTATTATCCCTTTCATTGTAGGCCGAATTGAGTGAGGACTAGTGACAAGGTCTTGGAGGATGAATTACAAAAACAAAATTGACTTTTACAATGTGTAACATGCCTTCAATACATGACAATGACTCTTTAGACTTTTATGACTAGATGACAAAATCCCTAAGGGCTCACAATGGGAGCCTTAACTAAAAATAAAATTTCTTGCTCATGAAACCCCTGAGGCAAGCATTACAATAATTTTATTTTTCTTCTTTACATCTTTTATGTAAAATCACAATTACATGTCATTATGAAGATCGAACCTAGTTACACTTTTCAACACTCCCTCTTAATTAGGGAGATATTCATAATGGTACTTGGTCATTCTCAATCTGAAAAATTTCTCATAAGAAGAATCAGATTGGTAACCCATCTGTATAACATCATATAAACCAACATTGTCACATAGCAAGGCCTGGACTAACAACTCTATCTCTCCACAAGATCTGAGCTCAATGCTGGCGAGACCAATGATTCATAAACACTCTCATCACTGTCTCTCTTGGAACATACCCCACCTGGGTTCTTGGGGTATTTTCCATTAGGACTATTGTTATCTTGGATTCCTAGTCCTCAAAGAATATCAGTCCTCTATGACTACTCTTATCTTGGATGCCCTATCTCATCTTCAAAGAGCATCGAATGCCAGATGTTTACCCAATCCTCCATTCTTTCTTCCCAGTGAAGACAAGAATGATGTGTCTATCTCTCCCTCTCAATTAGGGAGGATATATTGCTTCCAAATTTCTATCAAGCAAGAAATCTTGTTTCCAGGCTCCCTCTTAGCTAGGGACCTACAACAACTGCTCATTTGGAGATGATGGGATAACCAGCTGTTTGAAGAGATCCTTTCTTCGATGTCATGGATTTCTTCTTTGTCATGGAGTCTTCATCTTTTGGTACTTTTTCATAAGGCACAAACCAACCATCACTTTCATCCACGAGTCAGGCATGTCATCATTCCTTTCATCAGAAAGTGATCCATCAGTCTACATCTGGCCTTGCTTCATGTCATGCTGCCTTCTTTATGTTCTGTTCTTCGGAAGGATCTTACATCATTCTACATGATTTTCTTGGAGGACATTCACAGTTCTTCCCTTGGCAGTCCTGCATAAGCTCATCCAGATATTTGTTCAAAAATAAGAAATGAACACTTAATCAAAATTTCTTTGTGATGGTCCTTCATCATGACATCTTCTTGATGGCATCAACATCTTGCATATAAGTTGACACATTTCCCAAAAATGTATATTGTAAGGGTCTCTATCTTTTTTAGACTTCCATTAGAGTCTTCATAGCTTTCGAGGAGATGTCATAGTTAAATCTTTCAGTTACCGGATGTTGATCGCCTTCTTCCATGGTTGCATAGTCTACGATCTCTTCCTTCCTTTCTTCACATGTTTCATTCCCAGGAGCTTCCAATCAGAGTTCCTCCAGTTACTTTCAATCACCTCATATTCCATATGAGGACATATTATGTTGATTTCATCTAGTGTGACCCATGCCTTGCTGCATCCTTATATAGAAGAAAATCCTTTTCCCTTTGATCATGCTTCCCAAGATAGAGCAGTGATCCATGTTATCTCCAATTATTTGACATGACTTTATAATATATATATATATATATATATATTTTTGGTAGGTAAGCACCCACGGGGGATTTGAACCAGTGACCTATCTCAAGGAGTGCCTTAACAATGCACCCATTCACCGTCAATCGAAAGCCCCGTGGGCAACATGACTTTATAATATTGAATACAAGCATACATACCTCATTTTTCCTTTAGGTCATCTAGGCTTATTTCAACAGCTTCCTTGATTGAAAAGAGCTTCGATTCTTGATTTGCTTCATCTGTTATGTCATCATATTATCATCCCATAAATTCTACAAGTTGGAGTTCCTGATGAAACACTTGCTTCCTTTCTAGATTGGTGAATCTTTCGATGGAGATTCCATCAGAGAATCTTGAGGATCTTGCATATCCCTATCCCGCAGATGTTATCTTTTGACTGATGTATGATGAGCCTTGTCTTGGATGACTTCTTCCTTTTCCCCATAAGTGTCACTTGAGCCTTCAATGAGGTTCCCAAGAGCTATATCCTTCATAGTTGTTTGCCATAGATTTTGTGTCAGACATCCTTCATGTTTCTTATGGTGATGTCACGAGCTCTTACTTCTAATGCTTCTATCATGATGTCATCTTCTAATATGTTGCATCCTATCATATTTACAATGCTTCCTATCTAGACAACTATTATTTACACAACTAAAGAGTACTTAGTGGAGGAGATTATGTCAGTCATAGTAGAGATCTCTCACTTCCTCCTGCTTAAGCTTCTTCTTCTCATGTTCTTCTGCTTCTTCAGTAATATGGGATTCTTCCTTATTTCTCTTGTTATTGTCCTTCTTAAGTTTAGGACAATCTCTCCTATAGTGCCCATATTCTTGACATCCATAGCACTGAACCTTTGCCATGTTCTTCTTTTTCTTTTGGGGACCGAACTTTCCAAATTTTCCCTTTCTCTTTGCCATAACAGCATATGCTTCGTTCTGTTCATTTGATCCCACATCAAATTTCGCCTTTAATCTCGTTTCTTCAATTTTGTAGCAAGACCATAGATCTTGGAAAGGAGTGACTTCTTTCTTCCCATAAATACTTGAAGTGAAGTTGACACATTCCTCTGGTAGTGCATTTAATACTACAATGGTCATTTCTCTATCAGACATTATTTCACCCAGATCTTTAAGTTGATCTCTTATTCCAGAAATCCTCATGAAGTATGAGGCATATTTCTTCTTCCTTTGACATCTTCATTTTGTAGAGTTCTTGCCTTAGAGAGAGAACTTCTCCTGCAGTACTCACGGAAAACAACTCTACCAATTTGTTATATTTATCTTTTGAAGTGCTTAATTTTGATACATATGGGATGAGGGAGTCCTTGATGGATTCTATGAGAATCCTCTAGAGCCCTCACTTCCCCTTTCATGTACCTAGCAACTGCTTGAGCATCTTCTTTAGGAAGTTTATTGATTGAACTCTTGATGTGTTCCATGACTTCATTCTTAATAAGGTTTATATCTGTTCTTTTCTTCCATGCAAGAAAATTTGAAGCCCGACCAATTTGTTGCTCTTGTTGCAAAAAGACATTTTTATTAATTCAGATGAAGTCTTAAATATACTTGAGTAGATGTTGCTTTCTCACTTGTTTCCTCTTTTAATTTGATAGTGATATATATAGTAGATGACTACTTCTTGATAGATTTCTTCTTCAAGAATAATCCTTGATCCCTTTGGGAGAGAGATCACTTTGATGGAGTTCTTCAAAGGTTAAAGCTTTGCTTTAATGAAAGAGAGCTTGCCTCACAAACCCTTTTGAAGATGATGACAATGTTCTTCGATCTAGCCTTCTTTAGTCTTTGAAAAAGCTTCTACTCCTTAGATGATGGTTGAGTGATGATCTCGAAAATGCTTCTAGGGTTTTTGGTCTTTCTTTCTGCTTCCTCCTTGATGATGATCCCAAGACTTTTGCTGAAGTAGATTTATTCGATCTAGGGTTTTGGTATGATGTAGATCTTGAACTTTCACTTTGATATTCTTTGACTTGCTTTGATCCCTTTCTTGAAACTCGATCCTTGTGTGTCTCTTTGATTAGATGCCCCTTCTTGACTTTGTCACCTTAGCTTCGATACCATGTTGAGAAATCTAGGGCATCAATAGATAGGTGATTTCTCTACTTTGATAATTGCTTGTGAGTGCCGTTTTACTTCTTGATTATTATCTTCTCTTTCTTATGTTATTATTGTGTTGTTTTCATCAAGACAATTGTTGATTTTTGGGTAGCATTGGATGTGCTCTAGCTCCGAAATTTTGTGGAGGGGCTCAAACACATGAGATCTCCACGACCCAAAAATCGTTTGGAGAATTTCCACCCGGATTGTATTTTATTAAAATAATTAATATTTTTAATGGGGTCCCTAAGTCTAAATTAAGGAAATTAAAATATTAATGGGTATGAATGAAAATATGGGTGAGGATCAAGTCTAATTTAATCTTAGCCGTTGACTAGAGACTTAATCTCGACCGTTGATTTCTCAATTGGAAAAGTATAAATGGAGGCTTGGGGTCAGTTGGAGAAGACACACAAAGAGATTGAGGAAATAGATTTTCCGAGGTGAGAAGTTCGTAGGAGGGAAATCGATTGAGGAGATCTTGTAGTTGAGGGGTAGTGATAGTTCGGGAATACAGATATAGAGGCAGAGAGAAGCTTGTGGAGGCTGCATAGTAGTTAGGACAGTTCATGCTGGGCTAGTCTGGGCCCACGCAGCCTTGACGCATAGCTAGAAGGGCCAACAGAGAAGGAGAGAGCTGCCTTCCACGCAGAGTGCCGAAATTGCCGGGGAAAGCTGACTCAGTCGGCAGAAGAGCTGACGCAGAGCCTTAGAGAGCTCCACGTAGGCCCACACAGTTACTGCGAAGGGGTAGCGCAGTTGTAGCCGAGGCAAGCTAGTTTTGCCGCTGGAACAACCAGAATCTGCTGGGTGAAGTGAGGTAAAACTCACTCAGGTTTGTATTTCTCCGTCACTGGTTTGCCGAGAGGGAAACCAACATTTGTATTGAGAACTTTTGCTTCATAATAGAAAACCCTTAGAGCTCTTGCACCGATTTTCTTGCATTGGTTTTTTCTAGGGACGTTTAGTCCAAAAATAAGTGTGTCCTTTGCATGATTGTCTCATTTATTTTTCAGTACTTGATCCATATATTGGTGTAGGCTGCAATGTATTTGCATTTAATATTTTTTGAATATTTTTGAAAATAACTTGTTAAATGAAGAACACAAGTAGGTAATGCAAATCAGTTTATTGTAGTAGGATTTCTGACTTGTTCGATTCAGAAATTTTCACATGGTATTAGAGCAATTGCAGATCAAGGAGGACTGAAGCCATCAACAAAAGGACGGAGGAAAATCTGTGCTAAAGACAATTGTCTCGAGAGACAACGCAGTTTCTGGCCGAGAGAGCAGAGGAGGGGTGACACAATCACTAAGGGAGGCTCACCCAGAGCCTGCGTCAGCCTGATTGGGTGGCGCTGTTGCTGCAGAGGGCAACACAGTGATTACTGGGCCAACGCAAAGACTGTTGAGTCTCATTTTTTTTTCTTTTCAGTTGACGGGGCTAGAGGTGTAGCGCAAATTTCATCTGGAGCTGCTGGTGGGGTGTTGATTCTGTTGGTGCAGAACAATACCTAGTGGGGCAGAAGCAAAGTAGAAGGAATCAGTTCCTCAGAAGATTTCTGGCCAAGAAATCTAGATCCAGTGATGAGCAACAATAAAGAGAGATAAGAGGGGTGGTTCGACATTGATTGGTAGAAGGATTTATGTGAAGGAAATTGAAATTCAGAGGGAGCTTGTTCCTTAGAGGATTTCTAGCATCAAAGAAATCTAGATCCGAGTTTTGCTGGGCCAGTAGCGAAAGAGGGAGAAGAGAACCCGTTCGACATTCATTTGAGCGGAGATGGCAGTTGACGGGCTGAGGGTTCAGGACAGGTTAGATGGAGCATCCAACTTCGTTTTTTGGAAGGCCAGGATCCTGGCAGTTTTGGATAAAAATCGCATCAAGGATTATGCCTTGAAGATGGCTGCTGTTCCGGTCGATGCTGATCCTCTCAAGAAGTATGAGGAGGCTCAGGCTAAAGAGAAGTGCATGATCTTGGATGGAGTCAAGGATCATGTGATCCCACATATTGCTGAGAAGGACAAAGCAAAGGAAATGTTGGAGGTCTTGACCACATTGTACGAGGGAACTTACGTTCAATGGAACATGTTGCTTGAGAGTCAGCTGAGATAGTTTCAGATGCAGAAAGAAGAAGAAATCGAGCCCTTCCTTCTTAAGTTGCAAGGGATCCATGACCAGCTAACTTCCGTAGGGGCTACACCTAATCTTGAATTTATGGTCAGGACTGTCCTAAATGCAGTCACTGAAGATTGGAAACCTTTGTCCAGAGCATCTTGGGTAGGGCTTCTCTTCCCAGTTGGGAGGAGATGTGGGCAACTCTTTGACAGGAAGAGATCAGAGGGTTGACCAAGGCAGGAAGCAACAACAAAGGGATTAGAGTCAAGAAGGAGGATGAGGAGGATGCAACTCTCGCATCAGCGGGACAACAAGGGCAACAAAAGAGGAAGAAAAATGACATATCTAAAGTTGATGCTTCAGATGTGGAGAAATGGGTCATTTCGCCACACAGTGCCCTCGGAAGAAGGGTAACGAAGAGAAGTCTGACTCAAAGGATGCTCCGGCAAAAGCTGACAAAGAGGACGATGATGAGGATTGTGCCATGAGTGCTCATGCACCTCTAGAGAAGAGGTGGGGCGATATTGAGTTGTAGTCGGGAGGACTACACGGGGGCATGATCCTTGAGGTGCCCAAACTCTTGGATCAGTACGACTACATGAGCCCTTAATGATAGTAGTAGAATGATGGGAGTCAGTTTGTGCAAGGGATGATGGAGCAACAGTGGCAGAGCTAGAGTGCCAAAGCCTGAAGCAACGCAGTGGAGTGTTGTAGCAGTGCGGGAGGCACAAAGCAGATACAACAAAAGCGTAGTAGCATTAGAGGGTCAACACTGATTAGCAGCAGAGGTAGCTTCAACATCACGGGGCATCCAGATTGACCGACATGTCAGCTTTTGGGTGACTTTTTAGTTGCTTACTTCTTAGCCACTGAGTTACAGTGCAACAGTTAGCAGTGGCAGTGCTATGGGCATCATGATGCAACATATTGAGAGGGAGCTGCAGTACAGATGTAGCAGCGACAATGGCAGTGTTATGGGCAACAATACAGATTGCAGCAGCGGAGTGGATGAGGGGCAGCAGGCCGGGCATCAGCAGCGCAGAGGACTGATGTCGTGGATCAGTGTGATACTTCTGCTGGGAAGTATTGCTAGAGCACATTCCTTGCTTAGAGGGAGTGTTGATTTTTGGGTAGCATCAGATGTGCTCTAGCTCTGAAATTTTGTGGAGGGGCTAGAACACATGAGATCTCCAAGACCCAAAAATCGTTTGGAGAAATTCCATCCAGATTGTATTTTATTAAAATAATTAATATTTTTAATGGGATTTCTAAGTCTAAACTTAGGAAAATTAAAATATTATTGGGTATTAATGAAAATATGGGTGAGAAGCTTCTAAGAGACAAGGATCAAGTCTAATTTAATCTTAGCCGTTGATTAGAGACTTAATCTTGACCATTGATTTCTCAACAGGAAAAGTATAAATGGAGGCTTGGGGTCAGTTGGAGAAGACACACAGAGAGATCGAAGAAATCGATTTTCTGGGGTGAGAAGTTCCTAAGTTGCATGAAACGGGGAAACGGGGAAGCGAAACGAAACGCGGAAGCGAAACGAAACGCGACCTCCCCAAATTTTGGAAACGGGGAAACGCAGAATATATATAAATAATATATATATATATATAAATATATATATATATATATTATATAATATATATATATTAAAAACATTTAAAAATTATTAATATATATATGTGCAATCATAAAGCATTAATAGTGTGATGAGAAAATGAGAGGCACTGCTATTTTATAGCTTTAGAATTGGTTTCTAGAAGTCATTAGAAACCCTAAACTAATTAAAAATTAATTAGCAAAAAAAAAAAATTTTAAAACAAGTGTCAATTTGATGGAAACGTGGCCCGTACGGCATGGAAACGCGTTTCCGTACGTACGGGCGAGTTTCCATTTCGGGAAACGCGCCCGTACGTACGGAAATGCGTTTTCACGCTGTACGGTACGGGGAAACGCGTTTCCGTTTCGTTTCCCCAGGGAAACGACCCCTAGGCCCACGTTTCCTGCAACTTAGAGAAGTTCTCAAGAGGGAAATTGATTGGGGAGATCTTGTAGCTGAGGGGTAGTGATAGTTTGGGAATATAGACAAAGAGGCGGAGAGAAGCTTGTGGAGGCAGTGTAGTAGCCAGGAGAGTTGACATTGGGCCAGTCTGGGCCCACGTAGCCTTGACGTAGAGCCAGAAGGGCCAACACAGAGGGAGAGAGTTGCCTTCCATGCAGAGTGCTGGAACATCCGGGGAAAGCTAATGCAGTGGGCAAAAGAGCTGACGTAGAGCCTTAGAGAGCTCCACGCAGTTACTGTGAAGGGGCAACGCAGTTGTAGTTGGGGCTAGCCAGTTTTGCTACCGGATCAACCAGAATTTGTCGGGTGACATGAGGTAAAACTCACTCAGGTTTCCCGCCATTCTATTTCTCTGTCATTGGTTTACCCGGAGGGCAACCAACATTTGTATTCAGAACTTCTGCTTAATAATAGAAAACCCTTAGAGCTGCTGCACCAGTTTTCCCGCATTGGGTTTTTCTGGGGATGTTTAGTCCAAAAATAAGTGTCCTTTGCATGATTGTCTCATTTATTTTTCAGTGCTAGATCTGTATATTGGTGTAGGCTGCATTGTATTTGCATTTTATATTTTTTGAATATTTCTGAAAATAACTTGTTAAATGAAGAACACAAGTAGGTAATGCAAATTAGTTTTACTACAATAGTATTTCTGACTTGTTCGATTCAGAAATTTTCACAACAATTACCAGTGCATGAACAATAAAGAGATAAGAGACACAATCTATAGGTTGTCATCCAGGGCCAAAAACTCTCACTCTTTTGAGAGGAAAACCCAAACAAATTCTTCTTATAGAAACTTCAATTGACAAATACCAAGACTATAACAAAGACCCTTGACACTAGAGCCCTTCCAAGGCCACAAGCCTCCTCTTAACCCTTAGGTCAACACTGCTCTTCTTCTTCCTCTTTTCGGCTTCCTTCAGAATTTTGGCCTTTTCTTGTAGGTTTTCAACCTTTTGCTTCACAACAGAAACCCTGGATTAGCTTTTGATCATTGAATAGTCTCCTTTTAGAGGTAAGTTCAAGATCTGCATGACTTCTCTTCAACGAAGTCTTCACCCAATCTAGATCACCCTTATATGACTGCAATCTTCGGCCCCCCTTTGCAAACTTCAGATCTGCAATCTTTGCACGTGTGAGGGTAGACCAGCCCAAAAACAGTCCCATAATGATGTCATTATCTTCGCTATCCATTCCTTTTCCTTCGCTGATGTTAAGGCTCCTGCTAAGATGATTTTTGCACTTTGTTATTTCAGACTTTCTTAACCAAGTTGTTTTCTCCCAAATGAGGCTGAGCACTGCTATATATAGTGGTTTGTCCATGATTATTAGGCCGACATGATCAATGGAATAGGCCGACATCATCTTTCTAGTATTATCCTTTTCTAAGATGATTTTCGCACTTTGTTATTTCAGATTTGCTTAACCAAATTGTTCTCTCCCAAATGAGGCCGAGCACTGCTATATATAGTGGTTCGTCCATGATTATTAGGCTGACATGATCACTGGAATAGGCCGACATCATCTTTCTAGTATTATCCCTTTCATTGTAGGCCGACTTGAGTGGGGACTAATGACAAGGTCTTGGAGGGCGAATTACAAAAACAAAACTGACTTATACAATGTGTAACATGCCTTCAATACATGACAATGGCTCTAAGACTTTTATGACTAGATGGAAAAATCCCTAAGGGCTCACAATGGGAGCCTTAACTAAAAACAAAATCTCTTGCTCATGAAACCCATGAGGCAAGCATTACAATAATTTTATTTTTCTTCTTTACATCTTTTACATAAAATTGCAATTACATGTCATTATGAAGATCGAACCTAGTTACACTTTTCAACACATTGGAGCATAGAGGCTGGAGGATTTAGGTACATTACAAACACTAAGTATTTAAAGCCCTTATTGAAATTTAGAAGTGCTTCATCATCTCTACTTTAGGCACATTCTTATTTTAAGCAAGCATATGTGGCTCAGATGAATTCTAGCTTTAGATAGGGCTCAAGTTCTTTGACGGGGGGGCATGCCTGCACTTAATCAACTCCTCGTGGGCACTCTATTCAGGGCAACTCATTCATGTAGGATAGGTTCTTTATTATTGACAATCCATCGATGTAGGGTGGGTGCATTCTTTTAGGCAAATTATGGTTAGGTTTTACCTATTCTAAGTTAGGTGCGTAATTGGTAATTCCACATTCATTTTAATCATAGTTTTTGTTGTTTTATATATGAGACTTGGGCGCACCATTGGGATGGTCAGAGAATGGAAATTTTGAGCTTATTCATTCTAATTTCTTCTTTTAGTTAATAGAGATTGATGTGATTAACTATTGGAAATCAAATTGCCATTTTGTTTTTAGCATGATGCACTTCTGGATCTAGCATTCTTTTATTTGTTGTTTGATATGTGATCAATTAGAGTTTGATTCCCAGTGTAGTTTTTTTTTGTTTTAGGAGTGTGGATTTGCTTACCATGCATTGAGAAATTAGATTTAGAAGGGTTTTACAGTTGAGATCATTTGACCTATGTATGGAAAGCGCCAATACTTGTGAGAGGAAATTGTCATTAGGGAATTTTAGTAGATGTGATGCTTAGAAAGCTCGAGAGATTGGCGTGATTTGTTCTTGAGATGGGCACTTGGACTTGAGAGGGCTTAATAGGTGATATACCTCTGAAATTATACTAATTGGAGTGTTATTTATGCATATGATAGACAATTTGCACCTATGATAGGTTGTTGGTATGATTTGTTTTGTTGGCTGATCTTTTTATTTGAGGTATGATCAAGGAGATTATAGGGATAGGAACATATTCAATCTCAGAAAAAGTGATTGGCGAAGGGAGTCTCTAACTGCATTCCTTGGAAGTGCAGGCTTTAGATGTTTTTGGAGTACACCGATCTATGGACCATTGTTTAGGGGGAGGATATAATTATTATTGATGCCCAACAACTTGTTGCCCATGACAAGACAATTTCTAATGCAAAGAGGATTATTATGGATTTTGTGAAGGATTACTCAATCCTCGTATTGCAGGTACATTGGTGCAAGAGATGCATGAAGCATCAACCTCTTTATTAGAGTGTCAATGTTCCCCACTTTATCCTCTCGAGGAACAAGCTCATTAATACCCTTATGAGTGACATAGACGTTGTGCATAATGTAATCATTGTAACCGACAGTCGCGTTGACCTACTATGGTCATTTGTTGGACATTAATAAAATTATCTTATCTTATCTCTGAGCATCTAGATTGACTCTTATCTATTAGATAAGAAATCAAGAATTAGTTAGTGCCCATGGCATTGAACAGGTTTTCTATGCGTGTTAGAAGCTACCCACCTTTGAGAAGCTTTGGGATGATTTCATTCAAGAGCAGACAAGGTGAGAGACAAATGTAGTTAGAGTAAAAAAGATAAGATAATTTTATTAATGTCCAAAGATGAGATAATTTTATTAATTTCCAACGAATGACCATAAATAGGTCAATAGGACTGAAGGATACAACCAATATGAGTACAATGTGGGAGTGCAAACACAACTCCTAGAAGATGTCAAAGCTAAATCTAGGATAAAATGAAGTAAAGAAGGATACAATAATAGGACAGTCTCATAAACATGTATATAATTAGATCATTTAGAAAGCTAAGTGAATAAGTCCAAGACTGGAGGTTAACGATGTCAGGAATGTTGGAGTCTGATAGTCGACAACGAGGGGGCGACATTGGCACTGGCTTGCTATCGGAGTCCTCTAGATCCAATGAGGAGTCTGGCTGCATGATCTTTGGGGGGATGTAGGATTGAGCGATATTTCCAACATCTGAGGCCAAAGGAAAGGAGCTTTGGTTGCTTCGTTGGCGCCGGGGAGGAACCCGTCGGGGGGGCGGGCGGCGGTGCGAGGGTCCCCTATTCGAGAACATTTGGTGCTAAACCCTCTGACACTTTTGGTGTGAGTGAACTGATGTGCTATTCGACACCTTCGCAATGATCTCGAGGTCACTGGTTGGCCTCCCAAATGGGGGGCTTGAGGGGAGACTTGAGGTCTCACTACTTTACTATCTGAAATACCATGGAACTTAGATCATCACTTATTTCTCCGATTTGTTGGATCAACCTAAAAGTATGATGTGATTGTTCGGATTGTCCCTGAGTGAAGTGAGGTATGTAGGATCTGATATCCATGTTTAAATATCTCCCTGATGAAGAGGGCTAGGCATCTCTGGTCAAGTTACTAGAAGAAGGTAGAGAGGATCCTCTAGACTCTCTATATAGGAATTGATATCATCCTTTGATCTTATAGTATATGGGGTATTGAAAAATGAGGTGCATCTCGGTCTCTCGCTCTTGTAGGTGGCACAATTGGCATACACTATTAGATT
>APFE031388609.1:0-12568 GCA_000404065.3 Pinus taeda | reverse complement strand
TCCCATGGCTACGAGTACTCGATCCACTCAAAATCCACAGCCGCTGCGCTCGGCTTGTTCCGCGTGTTACATCGTTTGTCAAGAACATCATCGACGAGCATCGACAGAGGGACGACACGGCCGACTCAGACTTTGTGGATGTCCTCCTTTCGCTCCGAGGAGACGACAAGCTTGACGACGACGATATGATCGCAGTTCTATGGGTAACATAATTAAGCACGACACAACTATTATTTTTGTGCTAGAATTAGAATTAAAAGGTTTAGTGTTAGAATTAAAAAATTTCGTCTCTTATTTTGTTTTGATGCAGGAAATGATATTCCGCGGCACAGACACAACGGCTTTACTTACAGAATGGGCGATGGCAGAGCTGTTGCTCAATCCGCAAGTGCAAAGCAAACTTCAGGCAGAGCTGGACGCGGTTGTCGGGCGCAACGGAAACGTAACAGAAGACGACATCGAGAAGCTCCCGTATCTTCAAGCGGTAGTGAAAGAGTCTCTGAGGATGCACCCACCAGGGCCTCTCTTATCATGGGCCCGCCTCTGCACGGAGGATTGGTTCATGGCGAACGGGATGTGCGTTCCGGCGGGCACGACGGCGATGGTGAACATGTGGTCTATTACCCACGATCCGGAGATCTGGGAACGTCCCCAGCAATTCCGTCCAGAGAGGTTTCTCCCGTCGGAAGGCGGACAACATGTGGATGTCCGAGGAAACGACCTGCGGCTTGCACCCTTTGGTGCCGGCCGTCGCGTATGCCCGGGAAAGGCTCTGGGTCTCCGGACCGTTCAGCTGTGGGTGGCGAAACTGTTTCATCATTCCACATGGGTGCCTTCTCCTAACCATCCAGTGGACCTGACAGAGAAGCTTAAACTATCGTGTGAAATGGCAACGCCCCTTACAGCCATATCTGTGACTAGGATCCCGCTTCCTTCAACTTAACAACAATTCCGTGCCGCTATACTGTGTCCTAATTTGCTCATGATAGCATATATGAAGGGGGCTTTTTCTCGCTGTGTCCTAATTCGCTCATTTTCTCGCATATGACTAAGAAATTTCGATTTTGTACAGATGATTTTAAGGTATTAGAAGGCCCGGTATAATTATTGTAATTTCGATTTTGTATAGATGATTTTAAGATATTAAAAGGCTTGCAATAATTATTGTAATTTTGAAGGAAGTTCCGGTTAGAATTTGGTGAAACAATTTGCGGGGAAATTTTGTTTTTTAATTATTTAAAATATGTTCTTAATTTTATAATTATTTAAATTTATTTTTATTTGTGTAAATAAATTGATTAATATTTTAAAAACAAATATATTTTTAATTTGACTTGCAAAAATTTTGGTATTTGATGTTATCGTCAAATTTCTCCATCTATGGTAGCTTCTCTTCGGATCCTTGTTACAAAACACTCCTTTTGAAGAGGGGTGTGCATTCTCAAGGTGTCCAAGCTATTCGCAAATTCTACACCTAAAAGTCGTGTTTTCACAGTCCAATGGTTGGGTATACTCCTTACGCTCCCACTTGAGGGCGATTTTATCTAGTAGACCTTCACTGAAGTCCACTTCCATGCATACGCAGATCAAAACTTAGAAATTTTTTGTCAATATTACTTATCTACTTTGATGAAGCAAGCTATAGAGTCGCCAACATCCTCTTGGATCTCTCGCCAGCTCCATTGAAGAGGAAAGTTTGGAAGTCTAACCCAAATAGGAATATGCAAGGTCTTCATGGTAGGAGGATTAAACTCTAAAAACCATGTCGAATGAAGAGACCATCCCAGCCCCAAAACAAGGGCCCCTAATCAAAAATATTATTTCGGTCTTCCAGATCTTTGAAGAAAACCACAAAATATCCCTTCAAGCAAAATAACAAATCTATATTTTGGGACCAGTTCTGGTAGGCCTAATCCTAGAGGGTAGATGTCGATGGTCAAAATCGATTAAGAAAACATATAGTCCCTCGACTTTTAAAATATGTTGTTCTCTTATTAATGATGTCATTCACCTCTAGCAATCAGTTATCCAAGTAATGATCCACCATAAAATCCTGACGTTAGAGCTCCTTAGGAGTCTGAGAAGTGAGATTCGACTTTAGGGATTCCTTAAAAGACATGGGCCTTGAAAAAGAAGATGCCCTTTTTCCCCTGGCACCTCCTTTTAGAACAAAAACTAAGAAGACAGTAGCGTCCTTTTTAATTCCATAATATTTGAGACCATTTTTCATCCTCAGTACCATTCATTCATAGAGGAGCCTACTCACTCCCACAAGGATTCTTGTAATCTGATGAATTTTGTTATCTACCGAAACTACAACATTTGTCGCTTTTACCTTAATGCACATAGATTATCTAGATAAGAACTTAACAAAAATGGGAAATGTTTGAAGATACCCAACCCTAAAAGCTTACTTTACATGTTCCAAACAAGCAACCAGGCACCTCAAGGGAGACATCGCCCTTGGGAAGCTACACAGGCTCGAGACTTTTGTAAAGCAATTTGCAATCCTTGTGAAAACCCATATTAACTTCTCTTTCTGACATTTCACCAAATACTTTGTCGACATCAAATTGATAGAAAGTTTTCCTAAAATTGAAAGTTTACATCAATATTGAATAACTTGTTTAATTTTCATGGTCATGATTTTAAAGTAGGCAAAGTTTGAAATTTGCACTAAATTAGGGGAGAGGTGATTTTGATAAATGAGATACATTATCGATTTAAAAGTAAGATTATAGCAATCTATTATTGATGTTGTATTAATTAATAACTTTATTCTAATTTTTTGCATTTACTATATATATAGAATAATAGATTTGAAGTGTTCTTGGGCGATTAAATAAATCTTTAGTTATTTTTTGGTTTTTTTTTTTTTTTTTATTTATTATAACTTTGTCGAGTTTTCTATTTTTTTTTTTTACTTTATAAACTTATAAAAGGTGATTAACTATTTTTAAAAATCGAAAAACATAAAAACATTGTCTCTATTACAACATTTAATGTAATTAGACCTAATGAACTTTAATTGATAATATATATTTATAATCAACTATGATATAATAGTAACAATACATTAAATGTAAACCATGTGGATTAGCCCAATTGGTCAAATCCTCGTCATTAAAGAACCTTTGCTCTTGGCAAGTCATGGTTTCAATTCTCGCTACACCCTTGGGATGAGGCTCCATGGTTGAGCTGATAGGAAGTGAATCCTTTTGGTCGATCTCCCCAGTACAAATATTCCTTTGTAGTTGAGCTAACAAGAAGTGGTCCCTTTGAGTGGATCTTCCTAGTACAAATATTTCGCGGATGTAGTGGTCACCAATCTCCAAGGTTTGTGAACTAGAGAGAAAAACAATACATTAGTTCTTAATATATGTCTTTAATTATGTTGATAGACATGTCTATTTTACAATATGAATTCCAAAATTTTTGTTTAGTTATTAATAATTATTAGGTGGATGGTAGGAATTTAACCTCCATAGAATATTTTTGAATATTCTTAATAGTATACACAAACTAAATACTCATATTTATTTCCAAAGTAGTTATGTCTTTTTTCCTTTTTAATTAAATTCATTAATTAAAATAAATGTGATATGAACAAGTGCTATATGAAATTAGTTATGGATTTTTGGGCATGTGTTATTGATAAGACATGCTATTGTAATAAAGCCTCTCTACAAATTAAGAATTTCTAAGACAAAATAGACATGAATATCTATGGTTTACAATCTTGCTACATGTTTTTATAAATGTATATATCTTTAACTTATATTTAATTATTTTTTTCATTTTTTGTGTTTTTTTTCCGCTAAAAGAAAATATTGCATCGTTGTTCATAGTTTTCACAAAAGTACATTGGCCTCACTCAAACTATATTTGTTTATTGGTATGTTAACTTCCAAGTTTTTTTACATCCAAAAACATAGACTGCACAACCAAGCATAGGGTATATCTAGAAGATAAAGAAAGAACATAAACATATGAAAACGAACAACCATTTATGATTCAAAAGATGTCACAAGAGTAGGGTTGTTTGACCTAGTACCCATGGGCATCAAAAACCTAAGCTGACATTGTATGTGTTGTTCCATATGCCTCATGTGAGCTTCTAGACTATATAGGCTATCTTGTATTCTCCATTATTTCCTTGAATATCGTTAAGGAAATGATTTCATTTCTATCATCATGCTTCTCCTTGACAACTTGCCCTAGAAGAAAATTTAACTACCAAGGTATCCACTAACTCTACCTGAGAAGGGATGGAAGGACCCAATATCACCCAGAAAAATGAAAATAATGAGATAAAAAGAGGCACAAATCCAAGAACATGTTGTTACTCGAGAACACGACCAAGAACAAAGGAGAATGCTTATTTGCAAGCCAACTTTGAAACACCGAGCTGAAGTGGCCCTCTAAATAAGGGTAGGATTTGTGCAACTAACATCAGTGTGCTTTAAACCGACATTATTTTTACTATGATCATCCCTCAAGCAAGAACCATTTATAAGAAAGAACTTAGATGGTAATATTTTACCTTCAAGAGGAAGCACTAAAGTATAAATTTTAGTAACACTTATCCACTCTATGCTTTTTGCTATAGATTCCCTCAAAACTAGGTTGTTACCCTCATGTAGACCATAATTTGGGCTCACAGAGATATCATAGAGACTCTCTTGTGCTTGATTCTCACTGTTCTCCAGATACATTGCCAGTCAAAACATTCAAAATGATCGAGAGATAGAAAATTAACATCAGGTGTGCCATTATGACAGGTGAAGACCTTCACACGTATAGTGCATTGAGGGGGTAGGCTAACATACCCCCCTCCTTAATGGTCTCAGGAGTGGATAAGGGAACTCCTCCCTTGTGTGTTCCTCCACCTCCATTGGGCTAATTCTTTTTATCATTAATAACAATAATAATGATAATAATTTTAAATAAAGCTATAATTTAGTTATAATTTTCTTAATTTTTTTCATTTTAACAACTTGAAATATATGATGAAGTAAGTGTTTTAATGATTATTCTGATTGTTTACTATTATCATTTACTAGTGCCAAGTTGGTTTTGAGTAACCCCACAAATTTTATTTTACATTAAGAGAAATCGTGAATATATACAAGGAGATGGAGATTATTGGAATTTGTATTCCAATTTCTCTTCGTCTTCTCTATTTTTCTATTTATAATATTTACAAGAATTTCCTAATCCCAAAGATTAGGTATCAACATTTCATTTTAATATGAAGGGATGTTCATGAGTCAAAGCATCATTCTGAATGTTTCAAATTTTTCTCTTCCAAGCGCTTTCGTGAAGAGGTCTGCAATTTGTTCATTTGTGAAACAACAATGTAGGTGAATAGTTTTTGCCTCAACATGATGTAGAATCAAATTATACTTTGTATTTATATGCTTAGTTCGATCATGGAACTTTTGGTTCTTTGCCAACTTTATTGCAGATTGTTTTTCAATGAAAAGAGGACTAGAATTCACTTATCACTCCTGCAAATCTTCCATAATTTTCCCAAGTCACACAATTTCCTTCATTGCTTCTAGAAATACCACATATTCTACCTCAGTTGTTGAATATGTTGGAACTAACTGTTTGCGTGACCTCCAAGAGACAACTCCTGATCCAAGACTCATAACATAACCTGAGGCAGATACACCATTTTCTTTATCTCCATTAAAATTTGAATTAGAGTATCCAATCAAGATGAAGTCATCCACTAGTGTATACTTGAGCCCAAAGTATTGAATTCTCTTCAAGTACCTTAGAACTCTTTTTGTAGCAGAAAAACGAACCTCACAAGGCTTTGCATAAAGTTGGATAGGATTCCAACAACAAATCAAATATTGAGTCTAGTAGTAGTCAGGTAGTTGACACATCCTAAAAGGTGTTTATACTTTATTGCATCCTCAAATTCATTTTCTTCAATGGATGTGAACTTTAAATTATTTTCCATTCGAGTGGTCAAAGGATTACACTAAGCCATGTCAAACTTGTTCAACAAATCTCCAATGTACTTATTTTGTGAGAGGAATAGAAACTTTAGATTTTGGGTTACTTCAATACCAATATAGTAGTGAACATATCCCAAATATTTCATTTGAAAACCTTTCCGCAATATCTTCTTTATGGATGCAATGTAATTTTCATTGTCCCCCGTCATCAAACGATCATCTACATACACCACAATATATATAATTATTTTTCTAACTTTCTTAACAAACATAGTCGCATCATGAAGATCATAATTTTTGAACTTTAGTTGCAGATGATGCTTAGTCAATTTCTTGTACCAGTGTTATGAAACCAGCTCATAAAAAGATAGAAACGATAGCTCAACGCCTTAGAATTCAGCCTCTTTGAGGGGGAAACCTCCTTTAAATTATACGAATGAACAATTCTTGGATGATACAAATGAAAAGACCTCCATTCTATATATAGGAGTCTAAGGGGTTATAATATAATCAAGGCCGACATAATAATAATAATGTAAGGGCACAATAGTAAAAATAATGGGCTTCTATGGGGCACAATAGTAACAATATGGGCACTACATGCGTACATAAATATAATAAGGGGGTTTTACTAATAAAAATAAAGGGTTACACTAGTAGTATAAGGGCCTAACATGCCCCTCTCCTTCAAAAAGTGTTGTCCTCAACGCTTGAGTAGTTCTTGGATGCTTCTGTATAAATTTCTTGTCCTCCCATGTGGAATCTTCAGCGGGTAAGTTTTCACTTGATGAGATACTCTGAAATTGATTGATTTCATAGATGTCGGGTTCTTGTTTTCTGTGACTGCTCAGGTTACAATATGATTTTTCCTTCATCTTCAATTTCTCACAATTATTGTCTGAATTGGGATCTTTTGCAACTTTTGAATAAGTGGCCATACTTCTTCATTCCTTCTTCCATTCATCCCTTGCTTTGTTTATCCAATCTGGTTTGGATAATAGAAATAACACAAAACAATGCTTCCACATCCTCATCCTTTCTTTGAGAGTGCATCTAACAACAAAATTTTGCTTCCATTTTCTATAGATGATGTCAAAGCCCAATATATTTTGTGACACATTTTTTTCTATTTTCTAAGGATATAATTGTTCTAAAAATTATTTAAGACTATCATGATCCATTTTTACCTTGAAGTGTCTTTCCCATTCGGTTAAGGTCGCCATTTTCTTAAGTGCATGTAGTATTGCCAACATTTCCTTCTCATAAATAGCTTGCTTGAGATTGTAGCAGTAAAAATACCCAATCAACTTACATCAAAACATTTTTCACTACGATGTTGATCTAACCTGTCGTTTCATTCGATTTTGCACCAAAGTGGCGTTATCCCTTTTAAAAGTTGGAGAACTTGTTGTTGATGCTCGATGTGATATTTCACTGCTTGAACCTTTTTCTTCTTGATATGTCCTTCTATCTTTAGAGTTTGAAGAGTGGTAATTTCTTCCAATCCTTTACAAGATATGGTCGGATTAATTTCTTGATGCTTGATGGGATATTTCACTTCTTGAACATTTTTCTTCTTGATATGCCCTTCTATCTTGATAGTTTGAGTAGTGGTAATTCCGACTAATGAATTACAAGATATGGTTTGATTTATTTCTTCTTTCTCGATGTGATCTTTCACTTCTTGCACCTTTTTCCTCTTGATATGTCCTTCTATCTTAAGAGTTTGAGGAGTGGTAATTCTTGCCAATGCTTTACAAGATATGATCTGATTCATTTTTTCTTTCTCTAGGGTTGGGTCCTGGGGTATATCCTCTTCTTTTGATGTTTCTTGATCCTTTTCTTCTTCCTCTTCATACTCTATGTAAAATAATTTCTTCTCAACACACTTATGACCTTTAGTGCATTTGTTATCACAATTGTCACAAACCCCTTTTTCTCATTTTTCTTCTAATTGTTGTGGTGTAACCTTTATAGGTTGTGGAAGGCTAGGAGAAACAACACTTCCATATTTATAGTTGTAAGGGGTAGACTTCTTTGTTGCCATAATTTTTCTTTGCACTATGTAACAAAGCCCTTTTATTCTTTCCAATTATTGTGGTGTTGCTCTAAAGAAGGTGTTTCTCTTTGTATGCTCATAATGTGCTATCATTTCCTCCGTGAAAATTGACAACATAACAAATTGTTTATCAGAACAAAGCCCTTTATACCATAAAAATTGATCCAGTTCTAGATATGAAGATGCAATACATACCTTTTGTAATAGTGGTACACCATGTAGATCAAAATATTGCTCCATCTAAAGTATCCAATTTACCGGATCCTTGCCATCAAACTTCCTCATATCGCCTTTTCTTGATTTTAGGAGCTCGATCTTGAAATGAATATAACTTTGTAATTTCAGTTCTTCCAGTTCTGAAATTGCGACCTACAGTAGCGCTCTGCGTCCTCTTTCGAATTCCACTAGTCTGATCAAATTTAGATTCTCCAAGGAAGAGTTATGCCAAATCTCTCATATTGACATGATTATAGACTAGTTCAATAGAGCGAACTTGTACGACATGCCACGTGTCACTGTTTTGACCTTTAGATCTAAAAAATGTATAGCAGAAACTATAGTCCATCCTCGTTCTGTAACTTCTTACGAAATTTCAATGTGATGCTCAAAACAAAAGTTATGACTATTTTCCCCAGGTCACCTGTTTGGAATGTAATTTGGGAGTCTACAAAAAGGCCAACTTCATTAAATCATATCTCCACCAATATAGTGTGAAAAGCTCTAAAATTTGGACCTGCGGTTCAGAACGATTTCAGCCCAAATGGGTTTTTTTAGCATCTGAAGCGTCGCAGAAAAAAAGTTATAACGCAAATGGCAAGATGACCTGTTTGGAGTAGTGAAACTCCAGAATCCAAAGCTCTGATACTAAATGTTATGAAATCAGCTCGCAAAAAGATAGAAAAGATAGATCAATGCCTTAGAATTCAACCTCTTCGAGGGGGAAACCTCCTTTACATTACACGAATAAACAATTCTTGGATGATATAAATGAAAAGACCTCCTTTCTATACATAGGAGTCTAAGGGGTCATAATATAGTCAGAGTCGACATAACAATAATAATGTAAGGGCACAATAATAACTATAGCTGGCTTCTATGGGGCACAATAGTAACAATATGGGCACTACATGCGTACATCAATATAATAAGGGGGTTGAAATAATAACAATAAGGGGTTACACTAGTAGTATAGGGGCCTAACAACTAGGCTCATGGTGCTTATTTGAGGCCATAAATGATTTGACAAGCTTACATAATTTTTGTTCCTTAACCTTCACAAAAAATCCTTTCGGTTGGGACATAAAAAAATTCTCTTTCAGATTTCCATTCAAGAAAGTAGTTTTTATGTGCATTTGACGGACTTTCCAATTGTTATGAACTACCAAGGAAAGAAGAGTTGATATGGTAGCCCATTTTGTTATCAGGGCAAAAGTATCCTCATAATTGACCCCTTGCTCTTGTGCAAAACCTTTTGCTAGGGACCTAGCTTTATGCTTTTCAAATGAGACATATTCTTTATACTTGTTCTTGAAGACCCACCTGTAGCATATCTATTTGGTTCCCAAAGGATAATCCATCAGCTTCCAGGTTACATTGTTTATCATAGCATCATACTCTTTTTACATTGCTTCTTTCCATTCCGCATGAGAAGTAACTTATTTGAAGGAAGTTGGTTCAAAATCTATAGACATATTTAATTCACAATCATAAGTAACACCCATATAAACTAGTGAATCATAATTGTCTAATAAAGTCAATTTTTTCTAGTAGAGATTCTTGTTCCCATCTTTCCAATCTCATAAGGACTAACACTTTCAGATTTCATGGAGAGCCGCTTTGGAGCACCTTTATGAGACAGACTAGGATGCTCAATTGAATAATATGGGGATGAATCAATATTTATCCTTCCAATTCTCTCAAACACATCACTCAAAGTGTCTTCTTCATCAATTGTTTGAGCTTCATGAGAGGGAGAGAGTGCTTTAGAAGGAGTTTCCATCGATTGATCCAAGATAGGGATGCCCCTTTTAAGATGTGGAATCTCATAATAAAATTCATGAATGTAGAAATTTGATATAAATTTCAATTGCTCAAGATTTCAAATTGAAAAACAAGAGACACAATTCCACTCTACTAATTTGTGGAATGGAAATCACAATTTAAAACAATGTGCATAAACATTTAACAAGAAAAACCACAAATAGACAATGGTTTCAAGGGGAACCCAACTGGGAAAACCCCTCAAGCCTTTTTATATTAATTAGTTGAATTGATAAACTATTATAATTGCTTGCTCAATCTCTGAGCACAACTTGCAAAAGAATAATTTTTCTCCTACTGACTAAGGACATGTGGCCAATGCTTAGCCACTTTATGCCTCTATCATTCTCCTATTTCGTAGTATAATCCTTGAGGAAATTATCTCCTAAGATATAGGAATCACCTCCTCTCTTCCTGCAAAATTCCTATGGATTGATCTCCTTACTCATGCAAAACCTGTACACTCAAAACTAGTACACAACCCATGTTACACTACCTTCTCATCTCCACTTTAGTTGAGCAATTTGAAATCCATTCATGCATTAGCTATTTTGGGCTAATTGATCAATTAACTAATAGATCTTTGAGTTAGATTGTTATGCCCCTATAATACTAGTGTAAACCCTTATTGTTATTAGTACAATCCCCTCATCATATTGTTGTACCCATGTAGTCCCCATATTGTTATTATTGTGCCCCATAGAAGCCCACTATTGTTATTATTGTGCCCTTACATTATTATTGTTATGTCGGCTTTGATTATATTAATGACCCCTTAGACTCCTATATATAGAAAGGAGGTATTGTCATTTGTATCATCCAAGAATTGTTCATTTGTGTAATGTAAAGGAGGTTTCCCCCTCGAAGACGCTTATTTCTGAGGCGTTGATCTATCCTTTCTATCTTTTTGTGAGCTGGTTTCATAACATTTTGTATCAGATCTTTGGATTCTAGGGTTTTTCTGCTTCAAACAAGTCATTGTGGAATTTTCACTATAACTCTTTCTCTACGAAATTTAAGAATCTAAAAAAACAACCCATTTGAGAAGAAATCGGTCTGAACTGTGTATCCAAATTTGAGATCTTGTCTCGCTATATTTTCGGAGATATGATCTGAGGAAGTTAGGGTTTTTGCAAGCTCCAAAATTTCATCTCAAACAAGTCATCGTGAACTTTTCAGGTTACGACTCTAAAATTAAAACCCATTTGAATTGAAATCTTGGTAAAGCTCGGGTCTGAATTTCAGATCTTGTCTCGCTATGTTTTTGGAGATATAATCTTAGACATTTAGGGTTTCTACAGGGTCCCAAATTACATCCTAAACAGGTGACCTTGGGAAAATTGTCAAAACATTCTCTCTCAGCATCAAATTGAAATTTCGTAAGAGTTTGCAAAAAGAGGATGGATTGTAATTTTTTGTGTATTGGCTTTAGGTCCTAAGGTTGAAATAGTGACACGAGGCACTCCGTACAATTTCGATATACTAAACCAATCTATAATTGGGTCATCATGGGAGATTTGACATAATGCTTCCTTACAGAATCCAATCTTGATCAGACTTTTTAGGTTAGAAAGAGGACTTAGAGGGCTATTATAGATCTAAATTTAAGAACTTAAAGATCCTAAAGTATAGAGTTACAGTCATTTTAAGTTCGAGCACCTAAATTAAAATAAGAAAAAGAGATGAGGAAGTTTGATGGCAAGGATCCGGTGAATTGGATACTACAGATGGAGAAATATTTTGATCTACATGGTGTACCATTTTCATAAAAGGTATGTATTGCATCTAATTATTTAGAACCGAATCGACTTTTATGGTATCAGAGCTTTGGATTGTAGGGTTTCGCTGCTCCAAATAGGTCATCGTGGTATTTTCGCTATACATTTTGTTTTGCACTGTTTGAGAAGCTAAACAAAAAACTCATTTGAGACAACATCACACTAAGCCTCGGTTCCGAATTTTAGACCTTGTCTTGCTATATTTTCGGAGATATGACCTAAGGAGGTTAGGGTTTTTGTAAACTCCAAAATTTCATTTAAAACAAGTCATTGTGGAATTTTTGCTATAACATTTTTGCTGTGAAGTTTCAAAAGCTCAAAACAAAACCCATTTGATAATAAATCATTCTAAACCTCGGTTCTAGATTTTAGATCTTGTTTCACTATATTTTCGGTGATAGAGTCTATTATATACCTAGGGGGGATAATATGGGGTACCAAGGGAGGTACCCAAGGTAATAATGTAATAATGGGATGGGCCATAGTAATAAATAAGGTGGTTAACCCATATCATGTAAGGGACCACAAGTAGTTAGTAATAATATAATGGGCCCATGGTATTAGTCGATGGTATGATGAAACCATGGTAATGATCCATGGTATTGTATGTGAGGCCTATATAGAGGCTAGAGACTCCATGTCAAGAAATAGTGTCAATGAATATTGTATGAACAAGCATATGGCTTGTGGAGTGTTCTCCTTCCTTAAGGAGTGAATGT
>APFE031388607.1:49310-82193 GCA_000404065.3 Pinus taeda | reverse complement strand
CAAGAGATATTCACAAGTATAAACAAACACAATTCACTCAAAGGAATATAGAACCAATTCTGAAACGTTAAAATGACCTATCAAAGCAAGGAAAACACAAAGACTTTCAATGAACCATGTGATCTAAGTTCAGATGAAGTCAAGCAAAAAATAAACAAGCTAGAAGTGAATTACTTGCAGCATAGAATACCAAACTTTCACAACCACTAGATGAGTGCGGAAAACAACCAAAAAGATGACTGGATCATCAAACCATAATTTCCCACAGAAGGCTCGACATGCAAAGCCACTAGGACTAAGATATAAAATCGATAGAAATAAGCAAACAACTGAAGGATAAAAAATAATAACCAGTCACACAAAGGTCCAACACACTTCCAGAAGTTGCAAAAGATATAGCAAGATACAAATCCAAGCTCAGAAGGCTGGCAAACAAGCTAACTGAAAAGGTTAACAGGTCTGGTGCGACTGTCAGGCTGCAACTCGCGCTATAAAGGGATTGGTGTGGGTTGTCAGTTAGCAACATGCGCCAACTGGTGCGTCTGTCAGAAGAAAAGCCGCGCTAATAAAGTTTTCCAAGTAAAAAAAGACAAAACAGGCGGTCCAAAGCTTGGTTTACAGTATCTAGGAAGGCCAGGAAGCAAAAAACAACAAGAAATTCAATCCAGAAAGCTATCCAATCAAGCAAACAAGAGAAAAACTAACATGCAAGACAAACTCCCAAATTGTTCAGTCCGTAAACCAAACCGGAGATTGACTGAAGTGGCTTTGATCTACTTCACTAATGCAAAGCAATAATGTTTCAAAGGCTATCTAGCCGTACTTCAGGCTCCGTCCAAAGTTTACAAATCAAACAACAGGTGATTTCTCCCCAGTGGAGTCGCCAAATTGTTGAACAGGTAAATCCCCTCTGCGGACAGAGGCGATCCCACTAGCCCAAATGGGGTCTAGCAACAATCACACAACGCTAACACGCTGGTTCCTAATTACAAATCAAAGATCGATGATGATGGCCTACCTGGATTCTAACGCTAGTACTTGTAGAAGAATCTCGCTCCCATTCCTTTGCTTCGGCTGGTCACAATCCCCACGATCCTCGTGAACGGACACCTGCACATGCAAAGAACGAAACAAATACAAGCATAAAATCCAATAGATGCAACTATATATCAGTCAGAAAAGATATAACTCAATCATCATTATAAAGACACATGAGTGGAACCATAATGATAGTCGTCTATTAATGAGTAATAGGAAGAGAAAGATACAACCAAGGTTCTGACATTGAACCTATTCTCTGGCTGGGTGAGCAGCTATGTATGCCTTGCAAAAGACCTTCTCTCTCTTAGGATTCCGGCAGCATAACCTCCCTATGCTTCAAAACTCTTACTATCACTCTAGCATTACTCTAGCACTCACAAAAACTAGCTTGTCAAATGCATGAGGACAGGCTTTTATAGATGGAGAAGGGAGGAAGATACAATGTACCAGGACGCCCATTGTGGATTGGCATTATCCCCGAAAAGCTACTGAGGATAGTTGTCATGGATAAATGATGGCTCTCGACCTCTATCATGTGGATTTTTCCCTCAAAGAACTTCATGAAAAGAGAGGAAAAAACATATGGGTGCGCGTTGGCCAAAAATCATTACCAAACTTAGTTGGCGCGGGTGTTGCTCTAGGACAGAGTGCCAATGGGCACACCCCCTTTTGAGGATCTCAGTCATTGGCGCGGGTAAAACACTGTGTACCTGCGCCAATGGAAAAAGGGCACTTTTCAGGGATAATTTGCAGAAGGTGTCTTTAGGGAACATGAAGTATATACTCAAGGGAACATAATGCAAATGTTTTTAGGTTATGTCACTGCTCACAGGTCCCGGAATGTATCCTCCAATATACGAAAACAGGGGTAACAGGGACGGTGACCAACGGTGACAAATTACTGTGTAACAGGGGGTTCATATACTACCAACCGATACTTATTTCAGTAGTCTCCTGTCTCATACTACAACCTTTAATTCTACTATGAGTCAATGTTTTTTATCCTTTTTCTCCACAATGTTGGGTCTGGATGCTCCTTTGAACTCATTGCAATCCTTCCCTTGGTTGCTCCTAAAAACTTGGACCCTACAAGGATCTCCTTTCCTTGTCTAGTCTTGTTTTGTCGATTCTGGTACCCAGGTACCTTCTCCATATCGTTTTAAAGGGGTCTTCAACAGTTGCATCAACTTAAACTTCAAATTCATTTTTTCACCTTCACGTTTCCTATACCACCTTTGTTCCTCATGGTTTTGTCTCGTTTGTAGGTCCTCCGTAGTGATGCTTTCAACCACGGGCCATAGTTATTTGTTTTACAGGTTTATCATTCTCATGGCGCTAAGGTTACATGCTTCCAGTCGCAGAAGAGGTTCCTCGAGGTCCTCTTCCTCGCGACACAAGAGATTATTTGGATAGGAATCAGTTGCTAACTATTTCGATGTGGTGCCCTTAGAGGTATGAAATGAAATTCTTCAATTAGAGGCCAAGGAATTTGGAGATCATGCTTACTTTTCAGACTCAGATATTAGAGGCAGTAGCCTTAAGTGGATTATAGATCTGGGGAAGTTTTGTAGGTGAAGGATGCATTTCCTACATTCCATTACTCATCATCGTCAAATCGAAACTCTTCTCAACATGGTCATAAGAGATAAGTAGGTATACAACTATAAACGTTTTACAGGTCAGGAAGACATCAAGCGCATTGTGAGGGACATCAAATACAACTTGGATGATATAGTTGTTTGGTTATCTCGAATGGAATGTTATATAGTTTCAGACTCATACACTAAGTCAAATGAGCCCCAGAAAGGACCTATGGTCATCAATGCTCCAACTCAAGCCTCCCCTCAAGCCAACTCAACTGCCACGTCACCAGTCATAATTTTGGACTAAAAAGTCCAAAGAGAAATCGAGATGTTGGCCTATTTGAAGGAAATGGGTTTCTCTTAGGTTGGTCAGCTTTTGTCTCTTTTATTACACACACACACACACATATATACGGTTGATAGCCTAATGTTCTTGTACAGTCGTTAGTAGCATACTAGTGTAAGTTTTTAGTAGCATGACAGGCTAGGTACAAATGCCAATTCTTCGATCCTCTATCCTTTTGGTTTCCATAGTTTTAGACACGTCCAACCACAATATTGGTCTAGAAAGCAAGAAGAAAATGGTGGAAATGTATATTTTTTGGTCAAATGTAAAATTTTATTTGTCATTAACAACAATCTACTGATGAATTTACAAAAACAAAAAACAAAAAACAAAAAAAAGAGCATTGATTCACAAAAAAGAATGAGGGATAGAAAGTCAACGAATAATGTTGTCTCTAATTTACGATTTAAGCTCAAATAAGATGGCAACTTAAGAAATAATAAAAAATAATAAATAAAATAATAAATGTTTGCCCTTAAATGACAAAACACATTATAAAGGATTAATTCATGGAGTCTTTATGCAATAGTATAAGTTCGAAGATAACAATGGGGGAGCCTAATAGGGAAAATTTTGAAAGTAGCTAATAAAATCAATTAGGTTCAATATGAATATTGAAAAAAAAAAGATTATATACCAAATTGTTTTCTTGTACAATAATCAATTTACAACAAAGTAGTGTACCTAATCCATTAGAGGTATTGTGAACCATAATTTTAGATAAACGATGAAATGATCATAACACATTCTAATGAGTTTCAATTCCAATGAGGGGGCATGAACAATCAATATATAACACTTCTTCATCTCAAACTATCAAGGAATTACATATGAAAAAAATAAATAAATAAATTGCTATTAACTTGGAATTGCAATTGCAATTTCAATAGAATTAACTATAGTTTCTATATGTGGGTGAGATGATGGAGACACTAGAACCAATATATTATTCCTCTAAACTTCCCAAAAGATATTCCCTTGGGTCTTGAGGATCCCAACTATTTTTTCACCTTAATTTTTGGTTTAAATAAAGAATATATAAAGTGACCATGTTTCAGTATGTCAAACCATTTAATTTACATTTCAATATAATAAATTTAGACTAAATCATTTGTGAGAAAGTCATAAATTTCCTTTCTTTGATTAAAATTCTCTTTCTTCTTCAGTTCCACAACAAGATCTTGGCCATATTGTTGATTTAAGAGTCAATTTGATATTGCAAGAAGCAAATTAAGATATTGTGTATAACTTCCTAAATCACAACAAGATACATTGAGCTAATAGCTCATTTGACATGGTTAACATTGATCCTGATTCTTGGATCCACTTATTGAAGAAGCAAAGATTCTCTTCCTTCAAACTAATTTCTTTAATGTTCGCAACCATATCTCCAAATTCCCTATTATTGTTAATTTGGTTATAATGCAATGTCCCAAGTGGCTTCACAATATATATTAGATGCATAGGCTCTTATTTCAAGTTGTTCAAACATCCTCCTAACAAATAATGAACAATATGAATCAAACCAGGTTTTCATAGAACATTTTAACCTTTGATTTTCTTGGACACACTATTTGTTGTGCTAAGTCCTACTATCATAGACACATTTCCATTCGATCACATAGCTCACACCATTTCCAGCCAGTTTTCATGTGCCTAATTTGGGCACCTATAATGCAAGATATAACTCCTTGAAGCTTGCAGTACAACTGTTGTCGATTTGTACCCATATCAAAACCAAATTGTCAAATCTGCCCATTGGTGATTTATACTACATTGATTGTGTGAAGCAACTCCTCAGCATTTATATTGAAAATTTATTTCCCCTTGTATTTGGGTAATAAGCCCATATTATTCCCCCTTGTATCTCACCTACCATACAAATGTTTTGCCTCCATGCCTTGACATCCATGCCACATCACACTTGCTAGGTCATAATATAATCACCATGTTATTAGTAACACCCACGTGTCATTATCATGGTCAACAACCTATTTGATGAGTCCCCCTTCTCTATCATGTTGCATCATGTCACACTATCTTACTAGTTGTTAGTTTACTTATTTAAGCCTTCACATGGAGTAGCCCTGGGATGAGTTGGAGGTGAGCCAAAACTTTCCTAGGATATGAAAGCTACAAATAGAATGTTGTTGGGGATTTCCATGAGAGCACCCCAACTTTATAGTCGGGAAACCCCTTAGCACTCTAAACAATATGTTTTGTTAACATAATGTCATTATCCGTCCATGGGTCTCCCCCCTAAAAGGGGTAGGGGTTCTATATAAAAACCCCTAGCTCTAAAGCATGTGTGTGTAATGTATGTATGCCTCTTAAGTGGGGATAGGGTTTCTACATTAAAACCCTAGTTCTAAAGGATATGCGAGTAATGTATCCATGCCTTTCCATTGGCCTTACCCATGAGGGTAATGTCACAAACCTCCCCACTTAGAAGGAACTCAAGCTATTCAAGATGAGATTTTCTTGAAAAACATGTTGTTCTAGTGCAACCAATTTGGAAGGATTCACTCAATGAGATTCTAAGTATAAAACAACCTAGATAGTAAGAATCCTTATAACATATATTCAATAAGACTTATGTGCCATTCCTTTAAATAAAATCCTCAATATTCTTCATAAGTAATCCCACGAATACTACACATACATTTTAAAAGACTAACATCAATAACCCAAAAACACTTTGGAATAAACACATATGTAAAATTTGCTATATAAAAGAAATTAAAAATAAACCCAAATATTATTAATAAACCCAAAACTATTAACCCTACATTTTTATGGAGTAACATGAGTAATGCTAAAACACATTAAGTTTATAAAATTTATAAAACAAAAAGGAGTTAAGAATAAACACAATGCTTATATTCAACCATTTTTATGATATAACTACTTAAAAATATAAACCATAAAAATTATAATAAGATTAATACCTTAATTTTTATAATAATTTTAAATTTTCATTTTTACCTAATAAAATGAGTGAATTAATTCAATTCTTCTAATTCCTTTGGTGCTACCATTATTAATTAATTTAATTCCTTGTATTCCTCTAATGATACCATGACCATTTTCCAATATTTAAACTCCACAAAGAATCTGCAATTGTACACATTCTAGTTACTTATACTAGTATATCAGTGTCTGCTAAGAATGTCCCACAAGTTTAGTGGCCAACCATAAGTCAAGGACAACCAATAATGGCTTTCATATTATTTATTTATGTAAATGTGGTAACCACTATTAAATCAATGTTGTGTATGCATTTAAATATTTAGTATGCATATTAAAATAATATGCATTTAGCCCTGCACCAGATAATATCAAACATATAAAATGGGCTAGCCTAGGCATAATAGGTTGACGTGAAAAAAAGGTATGCCAATGATGTGAAAATGACACTACTTTTTTTTATGGATGAAATAGCAAGTCCCCAACGTTTAAAACAATTTAAAGTATTTTTGTGATGGCTGTTGGGCAATGGAATACGGTGGTGTGGATAAAGTATTTTTATAAGGATTGGGTTGGTGGGTGTGGTTTAATGATGGACAAAATTGATTGTTATATCAATAGTTTACCTTTAAAATTTGATAAATTAAACCATGATATATGATGGTTATGTTTGATGGTTTGCTTATTGGTGGAATTGATTTTATGATTATGATAAATATAAATATATAATTTTTAATTATAAATAATATTATAATATTAGTGATTGATTTGAGCCCAGAAAACCAATTTATATTTTAATTTTTTAATTTTTAATTTGTTTTATAATAATAATATAATTTGAATGGATTTAAATGATTATGAATGTGAAAGTTCCATTGAGGGTTTTAAATTTAGATGGGTAGAGTATATATATATTATTTTTAGTAATCAATTAAACATGTCTTTTTTTTCATAAAAATAAAAAGGTATCAATACATTTAATTTAGCATGTAATTTGATATAATTTAAAATATATATTAAAAAAAAATCTTAATTTTATTTTTTAATTAATTGAATCACTAAGTATAGTAGTTGCACTACCTTTGTCCTACACCTTGTTGCTTTCTACCATGTCTTACACCTTGTTGCTTTAGGATTGTTAGCTACATGTAAGCACCTAACATGGTGCTTTCCAGATGTGATCTATATGTAAATATAAGCACATTGAAACAAAGACACATTAAAATGTTTTAACATTTTAAAATTATAAGTTTTGATAATGAATTGAAACTTAATAATGTCAAAATTATTTGTATTTAAATGAAGATAGCAATTTGTTTTTCATGCATTATTATTATGAAGCACATCGAAACACTTTGTAAACAATTTCTAGTTTAAAATCATGGTGTTGGCGACCATAGAACCCCAAAATTCTCTAAGTGAATCGACACCATTTGTTAACACATGACATTCCTTTTCATTCCTTTGGTTCTAATCTTCATATCTATTTGTTGATATCTCTTATATAAGTTTGTGCATTATCCTTTAATAAATAAATAAACTATATATTAGAGTTGCAATTGATGGTGAAATGTAGACTAGTAATTGTAGCTTAATTGTTATATGTTATATGTTTCTGAGGGTTTTTTTGGGTATATTTTGTAAGACAATAAGATTGGAAACCAACTCAGCTGTATTATTAAGAATGATCTCAAAGAATGATGTACATAGTGTACATATTAATACAATAGATAAACCGTTGATCCAATTTTCTCATTTTCTTGGACTCCAATAACTACTCACCATAACACACAGTCACCCAAACTTAACCTCGAGGCTTAGGCGTCTAACATTCCCCCTTTAATCCAAAGGGGTGTATCAAAGTCCAAGAATGAGAGTTAAAAATGCAAAAATGCATTTTAGCCAAGAGTTGAATGTCTCTCAAAAATGGTTTTCAAGGATGACCACAAACCAAGGATAGTGGTTTTTGAGAGAGAACAACAAACAATATCAAAATATGGGAGAACTCAAGGTCTCAACCAATGATAGTTTAAGCATGACCATCAAATTTGGAACTCCCATAGCAATTCCTCCAAACATATCCTACTCTGGCATATTCTGTTAGTGGAACTGCTCCTTCACAAATCTCAGCATGCCAAAAACATGCAATCATGCTTATTCTCATAGAGCATAAATCAAAATAGTTTATATACAACTCTGAATTTGATTTATGAACTTAGACTCTAAGTTGTAGCAGTAAACTCTGATTATCTTTGTCTCAGGCTCACTTAACAATCTTCGAACATGTAGTAGACCATAAATTCCATAAATTCCCCCCCTAACAAACATAACATGTGGTATGACATGTAAATATTCTTGGTAGTTTTAGACCAATCCCAAGAAGCAATCCATCCAAAATTTATTCTCTCTTGCATTAGTCTTATGCTTTAAACCTATGTTTGAATGATGATTCTTCTTTCCATAATGTTCACAAGGATGAAGATCATAAAAATGATGTTTCTCACGTCCAACTCTGTCATAATATTGACATCTAACAATTTGTTGTTGGACAACATCATCCAAAAATATAGCACCACGAAATTGTATAGGCTTGGAAAAATTAGGAACATGAAAAGAAACATCTTTATCATATCCCACACCAGTTCAGTTTTTGTTGTGCACAAATTCTTCCAAATGTCTAATAAATGTCTTGGGAACTATAGGTTTCACATTAGGACTTTCAACTGCATCCAAATTTGTTCCTGAAATGGTTGAACCCATATGTGATTGGTGATGGGAATTAAAATCAAACAATGAGTTGTTTTTAACAATAACCAGTTTAGAATCACAATGCTTATGCTAAAGTTCATCTCACTGAAATCGGGATTTGAGTTGCAAAAACTCGATCTTATCATGCATTTTGCAAACAATTTCGAATGTTAGATAGGATGTCCTTGTTAATTTGGATTGTATCATGAACAATGGACAACATTAGACTGCTTAATAACTCTAACAAATAATTGACTCTTGTCATTTTCTTCAACTTCCTATCAGAGAAAAACTTACAATCAACTTTGAAAAGGGTGTCAGGTTCAACCAAAAATGCACTCATTTACAATGAAAACATAAATTTATCAGATAAAAAATATTGACATGCTCAGATAAAAGTGGAAACACTGAAACCAAAATGTCCTCTTCTTACTGCCAAACTAGTGTAATGAATATCACAACCTCCAAAATTAACTTCCTTTTTTGCTTTGTAAAATTAAAATTACCAAGCATAAGGATTTGAACTTGTGACCTCTAACCTACCAAATATAACTATATGAGCTTTTCAAACCACAACATCCTTTTCTTTTCTTTATTTTATACTCGTAAAGTCTATAACTTAAAGTTAACTAAATTAAAATCAAAGGTCAATAAAAAACTAATTTCAACTTCTTGTGTAGCATGATGAAGCAATGGCCCCCTTCCTCTGCTACCTTAACGTTGTAGAAAATATCAAATTGTCAGTTTTAGAAGGGTATATTCTGATTAATCCATTGGGTAGGAGATAGTTGAACGACCAAAACTGCAGAGCAATGTACAACTACAAATATGTGCCATAAAAGGTTTTCAAAATTTTGCAAATTCAGTGATTAGTAAACTAATTCTTCCTACAGAATCACAAAATATGTCCTTCGTCCTGGAAATATCACGAAGCCATCTCATTAAGCCAATTTCGAGACAAGGTTGTAGTGGGAAGCAACATGCAGAAAACGATAAAGCATGCAACATGGACGTAGTCCTTACTCAAATTTGCACAACATTTCTTCCAATATGCCTCTTTGACCCCTCGATCATTAAATTTCAAGGGAAAAGAGTGTGTCATGGTCCATAGCGGAGGCATTGCACATCAACCAAAATTTACAGTGAATACAAATCTTTTCACTAATTTGAACCCTCAACAATTTTTTTTTTTTTTTTCAAAGACAGAAAATTGGTTGCATTCTTCTAGTGAAAAACAATCAATGTAACAGAGCCTCCATTTAACAAAAAATATTCCATTCAAAAAAATGCTCTGCTGCCTTTATGTAAACTAACAATCAAAGACCTGAAACTTTTCTCGGTTTCATGACACTCACTGCAACCCCACATACCTGATCAACAACGCGACAACCCTATACATTTTTACTGGTTGTCATGCTTGTCGGTTATTGACAAGGACTATTTCCATGAGGTGCTTGCAAAAGAGCTTAGAGATTTCCTATGTTTGTAGCTGAATCCAGCCACACCATGTAGCTGAAGTATCCCAATGACAAAGTGTGAAAGTTTTACAATAGGCATGTGAGTCATAATGGTAAATTTGGCCACGAGTTTGTCGAGTTCGAACAACGGTTTTTCATACGTAGACAATTTAGTGTGAATGTTAGGTAAACTTGACTCAGGATAGAGTCAAAGTTGACCAGGTTAAACAGTGATGGTTTTGGGGCACATGGTATTGTGCACCATAGTATTCTGCTCGTGGTATTATATGTAATGGAGCTTATAAAACGCTGGAAGGACTTCATTGTAATGAAAGACCCGGAGGTGAGCGGTGAGGGCTCACTTGGTCGGATTGGCCAGGGTTTTGGCCAATGCTAATGAGATCTTATTAGGTTTGGTTTTTCCCCGGATTTGGGGTTTTCCTGTATAAACATTTGTGTTTATGTGTTTATGGTTGTTGCTAGTTATTTTCATATTTATTCCTCTCAGTAATTATTTATGTTATGCAGTAAATTTCTTAACAACTGGTATTAGAGCCAGATATTGGCTTCAAAAGGATTCTTTGATACTCTGATACCAGTTGTTAAAAAATTTACTGCATAAGATAAATAATTACTGAGAGGAATATATATAAGAAAATAACCAGCAACAACCATAAACACATAAACACAAATGTTTATCCGGGAAATCCCCAAATCTGGGGAAAAACCCAACGTAATAAGATTTCATTAGCATTGGCCAAAACCCTGGCCAATCCGACCAAGTGAGCCTTCATTGGTAACCTCTAGGTCTTGCATTACAATGAAGTCCTTCCAGCCTTTTATAGGCTCCATTACATATAATACCACAGGCATAATACTATGGGTGCACAATACCATGTGCCCCAAAACCATCACTGTTTAACCTGGTCAACTTTGACTCTATCCTGAGTCAAGTTTACCTAACAGTGAAGAACAGACCAATATGATAGGTGTGGAGATTGATGACAGAGTCATAATTAGAGAGGGGGGATCGTGAACATGTAGACCACTGGACTTCAGGAATATTCACGCATAAGACTCTTAGAAAAATCAGAATAATAGCCATTCAAACTACATTCTCAATAGCCCTAGAATTAAATCAATGCGATAAACTATTTTCTCCAGGTTGAGAGTTTTCCCATAATATAAACAATAGGGAGCAATAAAAATCAAACAAATGGATGGTCTGCTTGTACAGTCAAACTCACTCAATCTTTGGAGCCTTGTAAATACTCCATTGCATTTTGCCAATACTCCGATGTGCATGCTTTAATAGCCGCCATCATCGATTTCACCTTTGCATAGTCTTTCTCGGTTTTTATTTATTATAGACCAACTCCTCTGTAGCTTTTGAACGCATTTGTTCTCCCTCACTACGAACCAAAGTTGTAACACGACGAACCCCACTGTAGTTTGGCTTAATTCTTGAAGGCCATAAACAGGTGCCTCAATTTACTCAACAGGGTGGATGAACCATAGCTCTGATACCATTGTAAGACAACAAAATTGGAAACCAACTCAATCGTATTATTAAGAATGATGTACATATTGTACATATTAATACAATAGGTAAACCTTTGATTCATTTTCCTAAGTTTTTTGGACTCCTATAATTACTCACCATAACACACACTAACTCAACTTAATCCCAAGGATTAGGTGTCTAACATATTTTTTTAGATAATTTGTTTTTAATTTGATAAGAATTTGTTGGAATTACAAGTTTGATTTGTGAACTTCGCACAATCCAAATACCTCAAAATTTTTATGAGTGTTGAATTCATTTATACATTAAAAATATATTTTAAATAAGAAAAAACACAATCTAATAAAAAAAGTCTCCCCAAATTCCAACCAAAAACTACAAAACTTAAAATAGTAAAATAACAAATTAAATTTTAATTTTCCTATTTTAATAAAAACCATACAATTATTTATTATTTTTTCTAGTAATATATGGTGAAATTTAATAATAATAAAATTATATTTTAGCCAAATTTGTTTTCTTTTAATAGGACTATTGCTTTCCAACATTTATTCTACATATTATATCTATAAATAAAATAATATTTTTTTTCCTATTATTTATCTTTATCTTTTATATACTAATTTATAGTCAATATTTTACTCCAAATAATCTAATCTAAATGTTGTAGATAGAATGCTCAAGTTGTAACATATAAAGTGGGTTGAATATTTACAAATGCAATAACACCCCATTAACAATCTATAAAATATCAAGTGGGTTGAATATTGACAAATGCAATAACACCTTATTAATAATCTATAGAATATGAAGTGGGTTGATATTTATTCTATGAAGTGGGTTGAATATTTATTCTATGAAGTGGGTTGAATATTTATAAATAAAAGTTTGGTTGTTTTGGTTTTATTTTATGGTTTTATTTTATATATATGGATTTAGATGAAGTGGTTTATTTTTTAATATATATTTTTAATTAATTATGTCAAAAATTGGTAGATATTTTTAGAAATTAAAATTTAAGTTGTTTAAATTTGTAAAAATTAAATATTTGGAATTTTTTAAGATGTTAAGTGTATTAATGCATTTAAAGATACATTTTAAACAATAAAAAACCACAATATTACTAAAAATTATATTATAAGATTTAAGCCAAAAACTATATATATATAATTTAATTTATAGAAAAAATAACTCTTTTCACTAAAAATCCAATAATACAATTTCAAAGATTATGATCTTTTGCCATCATATATAATTAAGACAAAATATTCTACCATCAAATAAAAATATAAAGAAAAAAATATTCATACCAAGTAACCTAATGAAATCAATGCAATAAAGGAAAGGGTGTTCCATATATTGCTTTGGTGCTAACGAACCATGCCCAACTATGGAAAGGCAATACTTGTTACACCTAACAAGAAAACTAATATTGCAGTCATCATTTGAAGTCAAATTAAAACTTGTGAATTATGGCAACTAGAAAGGAAATGCAATACTTGTTCCACATAGTTACCAAGGAAAGGCAATACTTGTTTTACATAATTTAATTACCAACAAAACTAATATTGTAGTCATCATTTGGAAATAAATTAATACTTGAGCACATTTATGGATGGAAAGTATTAATTCATCGTAAATAGATTTTACAAGTTTGAAAAATTCTTCACTAAAGCATGGGTGAGCGACTATCCATAGTTTTTTAAGTGAGTTTGTTTTTTTGTTTTAACGAGAACCAGAAATAATTTATATTACAAATTTGTACCTGGGTACAACATTATATCAAAATTATAAAAAATTTGTGTATTTAAATTGATGAGATTTATCTTTTTCTTCCACTTGATATATAACATAATACTTAAAAATTTTCACCTATTTTATTTCTTTTCTACTAATATACTCTTCAAAACAACCCAAGAACTAACAAAATTTACATTTCATGATGATTAAATTTGACTAGCAGAGGTGTTTTCCCTGAGCACAGATCTTAGCTCTAGGGAGAGGTCAACAATATTCAAATTAGGAATACATAGGATTAAAACAAACTAAATTACCAAAAGCCAAAGATGACTAACATATATGCTCCTTTCTTTATTGAAGTTCTTTCATTTGATGTCACAAATGTCCAATTTAATGTCACAAGTATCTCCATGGTGGTAGATAAATAGGAAACCAATTAGTTGTACCTAATTCACAATTGCAACATTTCCTCCTATGGGTTCTAGAGCACCTGGTCAATTATGTTATGATGGTTGGTCCTAAAAATTATCTTGACTAACTTCAGACTCCAGTCAACAATAATGCTTTGTTGAGACAATGATTTACACCAACTAGAGGGTACTTTCACTTTAACCTCCAAACCTACAACATCCTTACCAACCCGTGGCACACAAATCAAAGCTTCTTTGTTGTTTCCACTCTCCTCACCATTGTAAATTCTAGGAATGATGGCCACATATAACAACAAACCTATAAAATTGCAAAAATTTCCTTCAGATGCAGATAAATTACAAAATTTGTCTACCTCATTACAAAGGGCAAAGTGCATCCTAGCCTACAAGGGTGTTGGAATATACTACACTTCTCTCATAAATATGTTCTTATGTCCTATCATCATTTCCATATATGTCTCCAAATCCCCACTCATCATTGCGTTTGATTCTCATTGTAGGATGCCAACTCCCCATGAGAATTTGGGAGTTAGGATTAAACTAAAACTCATCGTCCCTTCTCTAGTCCATCCAGTTCCAGCATGGGAAATGATTATATACACCATTCAAACATTATCTTAGGGAGTGGAGATGTCAAGGGTGAATTCCATCTATCTGCATCAATGGGAGGGGCCTTCAAATCCACCTTAAACCAAATTAAACTAGATAGTATGACTTTGCACATGATTATGCCAACCACCCTCCACAAACACATAAAGAGAATGGACTTGTCCTATTTTTAACATTTATGCATTGAATAATCACATGAATCAGCATGGCATATGCTATACTGAGGCCCCATCTATGTGAATTAGGTAAGTTCAAAGTGAAATATTGGTTAATTAAGGGATTGGGACATAATCCCTCCTCCCATTAATACTATTGATGCTAGAGTTTTAAGATGAGCTATGATTAGTGTTGATCTCTTTTCCTGTAAGGGACTACAATCAACCTCCCAGGGACTCATAAAAATTTATAGAGGCGGTACACTCATATTTTAATTCACTTAGATATTCAAAATAACTCAATACATATTCAACACATTCACCTATGAGTGGACTAGGTGGTTTTGCAAAAGAAATAAGGAAAAATAAATAAAATAAGATAAATAAATATAATCTCATTGACTCATTCACTGTACACATCCATTCATACATTATGAGGAAAACACACTTGAAGTGAATTCATAGAAAAAGAGTAAAGAATATGGCACACATTTTGAGAGAACTCTAAATTGATTTCACTCAAAGATCATAAAGAGACACACAAAAATATTCATGAGATTTCATTACTTATTTAAAACTCTAGAAATCACAAATTATATGCCCTTTTGAAAACAACTCTTTGTTAGAGTCAAAAAATAATATTACAAACTTTTTGTTTTCAATAGAGTAAGTGACTAAAGCACTTAACATAATCTTGGTACTCAAAAATAAAACTAAAGGTGTTCATCCCTAATGGACTAGGATTGAGATCCCATGGACCAATTAATAAGTTGCAACCTAGAAGAAAAATAGAAATTGTAGTCAAGGATAAACTTTATAAATATATAAGACAATTCACAAAGTTGGATGATCAAAGACTAGGAAGAAGGAAAGGGAATTACTTTAGATAGAATAGAGAACACTTACAAAATTATAGAAAGATCGACTAGTGGAATGAATTCTCTCCCTCTAATTTCCTTGTAGCATCAGTTGTCAAAGTATAAGGTTTCTTTGTGTGTCTGTTAATCTAACCACTCAGAGCAATATTATGGAATAAATTTTTTGTTTAAATATTTCCTAGGCCATTCTTCTATGTACTCCTTCATTGGTGGGACGATTATATCTTGCTTGACTCTTGGCACACATATTTCTTCTTAAATTTATTTGGAATTTGGCCATGGTTGTTAAACAACTAATTGGCGTTCTTCATTTTCATTAACAAACGTGACCAACCATTTCTTGATCTCATCCTCCAAAAAATCAGTCAAGTCATCAAATTTGTTTCCCCATGATGTTTTGACAACATTTAACTCTTCTTGCAACATGTATTTTGGAATCAACATAGAATATATAGTAATTCTTGGTCCTTACAATTCATCGACAACCTTTATAGCCTTGAAGAAATTGTTTCTCATATGGTCATCAATATGTACACATTCAAAAAGAGCATCATGTAGCATTTTATCCTCACATATCTTCCAATATTGATTTTCCCGATCCACTTCCCTATTGGAAGCCTAACCTCTTTTGGAAGTCACTAAGAGTAGAAATATTATTGATGAATGTCATCAATTCATTATAAGTGAAATGCTCATAGTGTTCTAGATCCCTTTTCAATTATTATGAAAAAGTTTTTTTTTTTTTTTTTTTTTTTGACATATTTCTCAAATATAAACAAATTTCCCATGTTTCCTTAATTATACCTAGTTTCTTATTAATATTTAAGACATAGGATGTGATACCTTTTCATAACGTTGTTTCTTTCTTGATATTATGCGGTGTGCAAGGTGTAGTTGTTTTTGTAGCTTCTTGGGCTTAAATTTCCAAAGGCAAAATAAATAAAGATTTAAGTCTGTGAATTTCTTCAAGCTCATTAATCCTTTTTTTTAGTCACATGTTTTCAATTTATTGCTCAATGAAGAGTAAGAAACTACATTCCCTATAGTCGCATGAAATTTTAGAGTCTAGTAGGACCTAACCTTGAGACACCAACCTCTGAATTCCACTTCTTGGTAACTTTCTTATTCTTTATATGCACCTTTTAAATTTGTAAAATCTTACCAACCATGTCATAATGGGTATTATGCACGGTTAACAATTGCTCCTAAAAAACGAATGGTTCTTCGACAACTAACTATTCTACTATTTTTTGGCTCTCGACTAATATTAATGCTACCCAATATAGAACTAAGGTCCTATATACTTCCATATTAATAGGTGCTTCTACATGTTGTGACCCCTTTTTACTTGAAATTTTGGCATTTAACGATGTAACAATGTGTGATTTTTCCAAACTAGCACAAGGGTTTGGTTCCTCTCCATCATATCCACTTGATCTTCTTTCATTACCCTCTCCCCACTTTATAGTTGTGTCTTGTATTTTTTGAGTCGAGGAGGAACTTCGACTGGTTTGTGGGGCTAAAGAGGGTTGCACATTTCTAGGGTTCTTCCCGCTTTTCTTAGTCTTCTCTTCAAAGTTGGTTCTTAATTCAATTACTAAGTCATAATTTTGTACCATCGTTTCCTTTTCCCCATATGTTCCTACTTCATTTTCTCCACTTCCTTCAGTAATTTTAGTGAAAACATTACCATATTATATTGATGTTAATAATACACCCTTAAAATCAAATCATTGGGTAGGTTTAACGTCACTAAGGTTATGTTGTGCAACCAACTCACAGAAAAGAAAGATCAACGACTTAAAAATTATCCTCTTAGAAGGGGAAACCTCCTTTACATTACATAAATGAACAATTCTTGGATGATTCAAACGATAAGACCTCTTTGGTATATATACGAGTCTAAGGAGTCACAATATAATTAGAGCCTACATAACAATAATAATGTAAGGGCGCAACAATAACACTAGTGGGCTTCTATGGGGCACATTAATAACAATTTGTGGGCTACATGGTCACAACAATAACAATAGGGGGACACACTAACAATAATAATAAGAGGGCTACACTAGTATTATAGGGACCTAACATGCCCCTCTCCTTCCAAAAAGTGTTTTCCTTAACATTTGAGTAGTTCTAGATGCTTCTGTATAAAATTCTTATCCTCCCATGTGGAATCTTCAACGGGTAAGTTCTTCCACTTAATGAGATACTCTGAAATTAATTGATTCCATAGCTATCAGGTTCTTGTTTTTGTGACTGATTCACGCTCAAATATGATTTTTCCTTCTTTGTCTAGTTTTGGAAATATTGTTTGAACTGGGAGCTTATCACCAATAACCTTCTTTAAGCATGAAGCATGGATAACATGGTGTACTCGAGAAGATGCAGGTAGCTCCAATTTGTATGCCATAGTACCAATATTTTGCAACACCTTGTAAGGACCATAGTACTTGGGTGATAATTCATTATCCTTCTTACCTTGCTTGAGGGACATTTGTTTGTATGGTTGTTGCCTTAAAAATAACCAGTCGCCTACATCAAAACTTCTTTCAATGCAATGCTAATCTTCCTGTCGTTTCATTTGATTATGCCCTAGAGTGAGCTTATCCTTTAAGAGTTGGAGAACTTGTTTTTGACGCTTGATGTGATCTTCCATTACTTGAATGTTAGAATTTTCTCTTGAAGATGATGTGATGGATGGTGGATGATATCCATAAATTACCATAAATGGGGTCATTTTTTTTGCAGTATGGAAGGAAGTGTAATACCACCATTCAACCAGAGGTAACCACATGACCCATTGCATTTTATTATCAGATAAAAAGCAACGAATATATCCTTCCAATCATTTGTTAACTATCTCAGTTTGCCTGTCAGATTTAGGATGATGAGTGTTGATTTAGGGTAGCATCGAATGTGCTCTAGCCATGAAAATTGGTGGAGAGGCTAAAGAACATGAGATATCTAAGACCCAGAAATGGTTTGTGCAGATTCTAACTTATTTGGGAGACATTAAAAATAATAAATATTTTTAATGGAGTTCCTAAGTCTAAAATTAGGAAAAATAAAATATTAATGGGTATTAATATAAAACGGGGTTAGAAGGGTCCAAAATTCATGGATCAAGCCAAGACTAATCTTAGCCGTTGATTAGAGATTTGATCTCGGTCGTTGATGGATCAACAAGAAAAGTATAAGAGGAGGCTTGAGGGTTAGTTGGAGAACACACCAGAGTGATCGTTCATTCTATTCTCTAGAATGGGGTTTGCTAAGAGAGATAGAATCAGTGATCAGCAGTGAGGGGAAGTGAATACATAGCAGAGAGGTAGAGTTGGTACCAGAGAGACATCGCAGAGCCAAGAGAGGACAAAAAGGCAGTTGAGTGTTATGTAGAGGCAGTTAGGAGCTGTGCAGAGCTAGGAGAGGTTGACAGAAAGGCAATTGGGTGCTACGCAGAGGCAGCTAGGAGCTATGCAAAGCTAGGAGAGGCCAACGTGTGAGACACATAGGGTCTAGGGGCTTACGCAGAAGCTCCAGAAGCTAACGGAGAGGCTAGCAGAGCTGATGCAGGGCCAAGAGGAAGCGTTGGGAGGATTTTCGTGGGGCAGATTGGGTGTTGGTGAGCCAGATAGGGTGACATAGCCCCTATTAGAGTAACGCAGAGCAGTGAAAGCTGCAATTGTTGTTATGGGATCGTTCATCCGATGATTATTCAGTCGAAATATCTGTCTCTGAGGAGAGGTATTACTGTCGAGGGTATTCTCTTTTGGGCGAGCCATTTCTGGCAACCTAGTTGTATTCTGAAAACTGCATAATAATAAAACCCTCTGAATAGCTGCACCAATTTTCCCTCATTGGGTTTTTCCGGGGACATTGGTCCAAAAATAACGGTGTCACTTGTGTGCTTGTTTTCTTTCAGTTGATCATCTATAGATGTTGATACTATGCTTGTGTTTATTTTCAATATTTACATGGTAAATAACTTGTTAAGTAATTAAAAAAGTAGGAAGAAATAAACCAGAGAGTGTGGGAAGAATCTCTAACGAGATAAACTTATAAATTCCAACATGGTATTAGAGCATGGTTGCAAATCACAGTATAATTGAAGGCATCAGCTAGCATAGCAATAACAATAGTTTCAATTGTCTCGAGTGACAAAGTTGATCCGTGCAGAAGGCGATAGAGGAAGGAGTGAGGCAAAAATACTGCGTCATCATTTTGGGCCAGAGAAAGGTAACGCAAAGGCTAAGGGAGGAAGAATCAGGCTCACGCAGAGCCACGCAGAGGCCAGGAGGGCTGATGCAGTTGGCTAAGGGAGATGATTTGTGGGTGTTGGGATTACGTAGAGCTAAGTGGCTCAATCCTTCAGTTACTAGGGTATAGGAGGCTGCGAGTAATTTGTGGAATGAAGTTGGTGGGGTACTATGGTCAGAAAAATACCTGACAGGGCAAGACCAAGGAGGAGGGATTTCTAGAAGGGAAATCGAGACTCAAAGGGAGTCGAATCGAGAAATTCCAAACGGGAAGTTGAGAGACTTAATAGGAGTCGAACAGAGGACTTCCAGAAGGGAAGTAGAGAGATTCGAAGGAGTCGAAAGAAGAGAAGCATAATGGTCATGAATGGACTGATGGATCAGGATAGGTTGGACAGAGCATCCAACTTCGTGGTCTAGAAGGCCAGGATGTTTTCCATTATAGGAAAATATCGCATCAAGGACTTCGCCTTGAAAACAATAACGATTCTAGTTGACCAGGCTGACAATGAGAAGTACGAGGAGGCAATGGCCAAGGTGAAGTGCATCATCCTTGATGGGGTCAAGGATCATGTGGTGCCGCATATTGCCGAAAAGGATACAGAAGATGAGATGTGGGAGGCCCTGAAGAAATTGTACCAACATACTTCCATGCAGAGGAAGACGTTACTTGAAAATCAGCTGCGGTCATACCAGATGCAGAAGGGAGAGTAGATAAATGTAGTCCTCGGACAATTGAAGGAGATCCGTGACTAGCTAACTTCCATAGGGGCCACGCCGAATCAGGAATTGATGGTAAGGACCGCATTGAATGCAGTCTCAGAGGATTGGAAGGTATTTTTCCAAAGCATACTGGGCAGGACGGGCCTTCCAGATTGGGAGGAACTATGGGTGGCTCTTCGTCCAGAAGATATCAGACAGGTGACCAAGGTAGGGAATAACAACAAAGGGTCAGAATTAAGAAGGAGGAAGAAGAGGATGCGACTCTAGCATTTACGAGAAAGCAAGAGAAAATAAAGAAGAAGGAACTCTCCAAGGTCAAGTGCTTCCATTGTGGGGAACCGGGTCATTTTACGAACCAATGTCCTAGGAAGAAGAGTAAGGGAGAGGCCTCTGAGACCAAGGCAATGCCAATGAGGGTGGAGCAAGAAGTCGAGGAGGATGACTATTGTGCCATGAGTTCTCATGTGCCACTTGAGAAGAAGCGGGGAGACATCAAGCTGTAGTCAGGAGGACTACAGGCGATGAGGGGTAGGATCCTTGAGGTACCCAACCTCTTGGATTATACCTTGCTACGGGAGCCCCGAAGAGGAGTAGCAGGATTGGCAGATGTTGGTAGAGATGGATGTAGATGAAGTGGTAGAGAGTGCTACAGTGCAAGCTTACTCAGACAACATGAGGCTAGTAGACTACAACAGTGTGAGAGGCATGGGAGTGTTGCACCAGTGCAAGATGGCACAGAGAGGTGTGCAACACTGCGAGATGCAGGGAGTTGTTGTAGCAGCGCAGAGGTCAATAGAGGGAGAACTTGTTAGCGACAGATGGAGCTTCAACATCAGGAGTGTCTCTAGCCTGACAGGGATGACAGAGTTGGGTAGATCAGTTACTTACCTCTCGGTAACTGAGTTGCAGTGCAGCAGTTAGCAGTGGCAGTGCTATGGGAAGCATGATGAGAGGGGATACAGTGCAGATGCAGTGCTGGGAGGATGGACTAGCAACAAAACGAATGCAGAGGGAGCTATCGTACAGATGCAACAGTTGCAGTGGCAGGGCCATGGGAAACAATATAGGATGCAACAATGTAGAGGATGTTGTGTGGGGAGGCCTAGCATCAGCATAGGGACCGACGCTGGATAATTAGGGTGATACTCAGTGTGGAGTATTAGTAGAGCATAGTCCTCGCTAAGAGGGAGTGTTGATTTGGGGTAGCATCGAATGTGCTATAGCCATGAAAATTGGTGGAGAGCTAAAGCACATGAGATCTCTTAGACCCATAAATGGTTTGGGAAGATTCTAACTGGCTTGGGAGATATTAAAATAATAAATATTTTTAATGGAGTTCCTAAGTCTAAACTTAGGAAAAATAAAATATTAATGGGTATTAATATAAAACTGGGTTAGAAGGGTCCAAAAGTCATGGATCAAGCCAAATCTAATCTTAGCCATTGATTAGAGATTTAATCTCAGCCGTTGATGGACCAACAAGAAAAGTATAAGAGGATGCTTGAGGGTCAGTTGGAGAACACACTAGAGTGATCAATCGTTCTATTCTTTAGAGCAGGGTTTGCTAAGAGAGATAGAATCAGTGATCAACAACAAAGGAAAGTGAATACATAACAGAGAGGCAGAGTTGGTACCAGAGAGACAACATAGAGTCGGGAGAGGTTGACACAGAGGTTGTTGGGTGCTACGCAGAGGCAGCTAGAAGTTGCGCAGAGCCAGGAGAGGCCATCGTGTGAGACACAAAGGGTCTAGGGGCTGACGCAGAAGATCTAGAAGCTGACGCAGAGGCTAGTAGAGCTAATGCAGGGCCAAGAGGCAACACTGTGAGGATTTTCATGGGGTAGACTGGGTGCTAGTGAGCCAGATAAGGTGACGTAGTCCCTATCAGAGTGACGCAGATCAATGAAGGCTGCAATTGTTGCTGTGGAACCATTCATCTAGTGATTATTCAGCTGGAATATCTATCTCCGATGAGAGGTACTAATTATAAGAAGAGCTTCGGCATAAATCACATGAAAAAGACCTTTGTCGACACGTTTCGAACCAACTAGTGTGGTTCGTCGTCAGGACAAGTTGAAGAAACAGATCTGGCCTAGCATGTTAAATAGACAGAGCAGAGACTCCAACGGCTACATAACGACTATTTTTTACTCTAGGAGAGGTACTATTGTTGAGGGAATTCTCTGCTGGATGAGCCATTTTTGGCACCCTAGTTGTAGTATGAAAACTGCATAATAATAAAACCCTCTGAATAGTTGCACTAGTTTTCCTGCATTGGGTTTTTCCGGGGACATTGGTCCAAAAATAACAGTGTCACTTGTGTGCTTGTTTTCTTTCAGTTGATGATTGGTAGATGTTGATACTGTACTTGTGTTTATTTTCAGTATTTACATGGTAAATAACTTGTTAAGTAATTAAACAAGTAGGAAGAAATAAACTAGAGAGTATAGGAAGAATCTCTAACTTGTTAAACTTAGAGATTCCAATAATAAGATCAACTGTGATCTAATTGAGTACCAAACCAAGAAAATAATTCTATCCAAAAATTTCCAATGAAAATGAGATCTCTGTCACTTACAATAATCTTTGGGTTTCCATATAACTTTTGAATCGTTTCCATAAATGTAGTAGCAATTGTACTAGCATTAAAAAGATGAGATAATGCACAAAAGTGTGCATACTTCATAATTCTATAAATTACCACCATGATGATACTCTTTCCTTTAGACTTGGGTAAACCTATGATAAAATCCATCAAGACCTCCTCCCAACACTAGTTTGGATTGGCTAAAGGTTGTAACAAACCTGGTGTCTTAATTGTCTCAACTTTATTTTGTTGGAAAACCAAACATTCTACCACAAACTTCTGAATATTAGATTTAAGGCCCTCCTAAGGGGAAGGTGTGCAATTCCAAAAGAATCTTTTGTTTTAGTTGGGAATTATTACAAAGATATAAGTGATATTTGTACCATAATGAATCATTTTCCCAAATAAATGTATCAGATGTACTGGGATCTTGTTGTAACTTTTGAATGAGTGTTCACACCTCTTCGTCATTCTTCCATTCATCCCTCGCTTCAGTTATCCAATCAGGTTGGATAATAGAAATGGCACAAAGCAATGTTTCCACATCCTCATCCTTTCTTGAGAGTGCACCTGGAACAACATTTTACTTCAATTTTTCGTAGATGATTTTAAAGTCATAACCCAACATCTTTGTGATCCATTTTTGCTGCTATTTTTATGATAATATTTGTTCCAAAAAGTATTTAAGACTGTCCTGATCTGTTTTTATCTTGAAGTGTCTTCCCATTAGGTAAGACAACTATTACTTTAGTGCATGCAGTATTGATAACATTTCCTTCTCATAAATAGTTTTGTGTAAATATTTTCCCTTAATTGGATGACTTTCAAAAGAAATGGGTCTTCCTTATTGCATCAAAATAGCACCAATTCAATTTCCCGAGGCATCACGTTCCACGATAAAGGTTTTTGTGAAGTCTGGTGTAGCTAAGACCGGTGCTTGCAACATTTCCTCTTTAATGTGTTCAAAGGCCTTAGTTGCTTCTTGAGTCCAAGAAAATGCATCTTTCTTCAATAATCTTGTTAAAGGTGTTGTTATTCTCCCATAATTCTTAACAAACTTGCGATAATTCCTTGTCAACTCGAGAAATCCTTGAAGAAATCCTTGAAGATGCTTTAGGGTTGTGGGGATTTTCCATTCCTTAATGGGTTTAATTTTGTTGGGGTCTACCTTAACACCCTCATGAGATACAATATGACCCAAATATTCCACTTCATGTACTCCAAAGAAACATCTTCCTGTACTCCAAATAAACATTTGGAGGTTTTTTCATATAATTGTTTCTCCTCCAATAGTTTGAACACCCTCTGAACATGTTGAACATGATCCTCCCAAGGCTTCTTGTAGATTAGTATATCATAAAAAAATACAACACTTTTCTAAGGAAGGGTTTGAAAATGGAATTCATCAAACCTTGGAATGTAGAAGGTGCATTAGTAAGACCAAAACGCATGACCAAAACTTCATAATGACCTTCATGAGTTTTGAATGTTGTTTTCAGAATGTCTTTAGTATTCATTCTAATTTGATGATATCCTTAACGAAGGCTGAACTTGGTGAAGTAAATTGCTCCATGTAATTCATCCAACAATTCATCAATGATAGGAATGGGAAATTTATATTTAATAGTGAGCTTGTTGAGCTCCATATAATATAGGCACATACACCATGATCTATCCATCTTGTGCACCAATACTACTCTATTAGAGAAATAACTTTGACTAGGTTGAATTAATTGGTCTCTAGCATTTATGCAACCACACATTCAATTTCACTGTTTTGGGCATATGGATATCTGTAAGGCTTGACGTTTGGAGGAACACTTTATGGAATCAAAGTAATATCATGATCATGATCATGAATAGGTGGGAAGCCCTTGGGAGTCTCAAATACTTTGGAATGATTGTCCAAGACTTTTTATAGATATGGAGAAATAAAAGATTTCGATGTTTGAACCTCTAGTGAGAATAATTATGCAATACACCTTGTTTTTCTTTCTTCAGAATATTTTTCATGCCATTAGAGATGATTATCTTCCCTGGTTTCCCTTTGATACCCCTTAATTCAACTTCCTTTCCTTCCCAAGAAAATTTCAAGAAAATTTCTTGAAAATTAAAAGTTATTGTCCCCAAATATTGTAACCATTGGACTCCTAGTACAACATTAACACCACCCATTGGAATGGAAAGCATTGGACTATTCAATACACATTCCCCCATGTTTAGCTTGATATTATGGCACTTTCCAAAGAAATTTATAGTTCCTCCATTTGCAACCATCGCTTGACACTCTGGAGCTGGATATATAAAGCAATTCAATTTCTTGGCTATCTTACAATGAATAAAATTATGTGTACTACCTGAATAAATAAAAAATATTACCTTTTTCTTATTGATATATCCTTCTATATTGATAGTTTGAAGAGTGGTAATTCCTGCCAAGGCATTACAAGATATGGTCAGATTCATTTATTCTTTCTCTGGGGCTGGTTCCTGGTGTATATCCTCGTCTTTTGATGTTTCTTGTTTCTTTTCTTCCTCCTCTTGGCTATCTATGTAAAATAATTTCTTCTAAACACACTTATGACCTTTAGTGTATTTTCTATTACAACTATAAAAAATCCCTTTTGCTCTTTTTTCCTCCAATTGTTGTGGTGTCAACTTTGTAGGTCGTGGAAGGATAGGAGTAGCTACACTTCCATCTTTGTGAATGGTAAACTTCCTTGTTTCCACCCTGAATTCTTTCTCCAATGAATCAGTTTCCCAAAGGCAAACCTCATGTTGGATGTTATCCTTTAAAGTACCTATGAAGACGTCAATCCTATTCTCCTCCGGAATACCAGTTACCCTGATATTCAATTTTTGGAAGTCATCAATGTGCTCTGCCATTGAACCCTTTTGTTTGAGATTTATCAATTGGCTAAAGAATGTGTTGCTCTTTGTATCCTCATAATGTGCTACCATTTCCTCTATAAAAATTGACGAAGTGACAAGTGGTTTAAGAGAAAAAAAAATCCATTGATACCATACAAACTGGTTGGTTTCTACATATAAATGTGCAATGCATACCTTTTGTGTGTGTTGCACATCATGGAGATCAAAATATTTCTCCGTCTGTAGTATCCATGTTACCAGATCCTTGCCATCAAACTTCCTCATATCGATCTTTGGAATGTAGTGGATCTTAAACCCAAAATTGGAGTCTCTAAAATCATAATTCATATTCCTTTTGTCCTCATCTAGATTTTCATGGATTACCTTATCACCATTGGGAAGCCTTTCTTGCAATAACTTTGTCAACCCTTCCTTCAACCCTTCCCTCTTGACATCCATCATTGCTTCCACGCATTTTACCCCATCTTTCAAACCGTCCATGTACATTCATCATCGCTTCCAATTTATTTTTTATTACTCTTTGTGAGAGCGAAATTTGTTGCACCCGCTCTCGTAATTTTGATATATCATGTTGCATTTCTTCCTCTTCTTCGTGCATCATAGAAGAGCTTTCTGGTTTCTTACTAGATGTGTCCATTTTTTTGTTCGATGAATCTTGGAATAAAAAAATGATATCTATGCTTCATTATGCACTTTGAATAATTTCAAACTAATTTTTCAAACCAAAGTTATGCAAAATTTAAAAAGTACACACCTTTTTCTTTCTTTTAGGAGCTTGATATTGAAACTATTGTATCTATGTAATTTCGGATCTCCAAGGTCTAAAATTTCATCTTGTAGTATCCCTCTGCATCTTATTTCTAACCCCACAAGTTAGACAGAGGTTAGATTCTTCAAGAAAGAGTTATACCCAATCTCCCATGATGACATTATTATAGACTAGTTCAGTAGAGATAACTTGTACGGAGTTCCATGTATCATTATTTTGACCTTCGGCCCTGATACTAATACACCAAAAACTAAATTCCATGCATTTTCAATCACTTTTTACAAAATTCAAATCCAATTCTCGGAGAAAAATTTATGTCAATTTTCCCTAGGTCACACGTTTTAGATGACATTCAGGAGCCTGCAAAAACCATAACTTCCTCAGATCATATATCTGAAAATACAGCGAACCAAGATATGAAATTTGTACACGAATTTCACCAATATTGAGGCTATAATTGGTTGTGATTTAAACTTTTGAAACCTCATAGAATTTTTTTGATAGTGAAAATTACAAGATGTCATGTTTGAAGAAGCAAAACCTTAGAATATGTTGTGCTGTTCAACAACCCCCCCAATTATTGATTTAATAGTTAATATTCTATTAATAAATGGGGACCCTTTAATTTTGTTTTTTGTCAAAAAACTTAGCAAATAAGAGCTTCCCTTTTTGAACTATTAGAAATAAAACTTTGAATAAACTCAAGATATCAAGATGAAATCCCTTTATGACTAGGCATTATCGCTTTATCGCAAATCACTGGACCTCGCATAACAAAGGTTAATTGACAATCGAAATCCATGAATTGAATAAAAGAGACCACCGTAGTAGACTTATGGTATCATTGAAATTTTCATTAAATCTAAGGCTTAAAGCAATCACATTGCGAATTTTACACAAATGCCAAACTTGTGAACCATGAAAAAGTTGCGAAATGCGATGTGATCTGGACCCGATGGAATTATGAAAATTGTTATAAATTAGATCAGTTCCGACACATAGTAAACGACTACTTTATGGAATAATTATTCATTTAAGTGAAATGCGCTCAAAAGGGTAAAATATATGTCGCTCGCATTGCATATCACAAAATACTTAATGACTTCGAAGTGATACATAACCTATATTGTGATATTCCAGTGATTTTGTGATAATTACGATTAATTGCAATTGCATCATCGACATTGCACCCTTTAATGCATCAACTTGAAGTATCACTTACAAATGTGAAATGTGATGGTTTAAACGAGTCATAAAAGAAATAATGAAAATACCTTGGTGTGTAGTTAATGAGTTTTAATGGCATTTACATTTAAAACAGCTCGACGAGATTTGATATCTTTCATCCATATTTTCAAATAAAAGATTCTTCCTTGTCATCTTTCAGAATGGACTATGGCATTGCACTTTCGTTGTCATTTCCGCTCTGTGTGTTTATCCGATAAACTCCATTTCTAAATTTCATGGAACCTTTGAAGGAAACAACGCTTGAAAATACGGTGACGAAAGGAAAAGCTACTACGTCTAACAAATCGGACATGCCCCCACTCTTCTCTGATACCATTTGCAACAAAGACAGAGGAACCACATCGTGGGAAGCCATGTATAACTTACTCGAGGGAGAAAAATTGAGACCACTAGAAACTAAGGCGACAACTGATGTCGAAGAATCATCTGAGGCTTCCTACTTTGAGGCAACATGTTCCTTTCTACACAAAATAGCTGCAAGGCCCAAGATATTACCATACACAGATTTGGTGAAATGGATAATTGATAATGTGATTATTTTAAATAGGACTTTCAGAAATTCAAGACATGAGGCTATGGGATCTTTCATGTCAGACAACTTGCACCAGATGTACCATCTACCAGAGCCACAAAAGCTCTATGATAAAGACTTTCTTGAACATTTTTCCAAAGAAAATGAGGACCTAATGGACGTTATGCAGAACTAGAGGTCGGGCTCCGGAAAATTCAAATGGGAGAAATCCGGTATGTACCCCGTTAGTTTCAGTATTTGAAGCCTTCCACCAGCGATCAAACATGCTCTTACAAAGTGGTCTTAGGGTGTCAAAGTCAAATTTTGTCATTTCAGTGAGTCTTCAAGTAAAATTTGGTTACTAGGTATTAGGTCTAGGATTTGTTTTCACTCCTTTCAAAGTTTTCCAAATGTCATTCCATGTCACCATTTGGCTGAGTTTACCATCATTCAAAAGGTTTTCATCATCATTTCAGGTTCCAATGGGTCATTTTACACGTTGTTTGTGCTTCAATGGTGCTTTGGTAAGGCTCATTTCCCTCTCCTAGGGTTTGTGTTTCTGAGCAAGAAAAAAATAATTTGGAACAAGTGAGAGAGGTTTTTGTCCAAAATAGGCCAAGGAAGATAAACCTTCTTCACTTTTTACACTGGTATCATGGTTATAGAGAAATGTCAAAAATACAGTCGCTACAAGAGAGTTGCTACACCTCTGGAGTGACCTTGGTAAAATCAAATTTTCTCCTATATGAAATGACCAAATGACTTGCTTGATGAGTCAAATGATAAGTGTACAAAAATAAATTTCCAATGAGCTATCATGAGCTCAATTTGGAGTTGAGGAAGACCTTAAAACGTTGACTGTAACAACACTCTGCATTTGGGTAGCCTCATTCTGCACATTTTGACCAGTCTTAGTAGATTTGACTTTTGATAGGGCAAATGAACTCCAAATTGAAATATTCAAGATTTTCTGGAAAGTATACTCGACAAGATTTCCAACGAGCTATCACGCGCCAAATTTAGACTTTGGGAAGGCCATCAAAAGTGAGTTTGAAGTTGGCACTACGCACTAGAGGCCGACGCTACACTTTTCACTGGAAGACTTTTTGGAGAAATGGCTTATATATTTGGATTCAGCATGATGAGAGCATCAAACCCATAAAATATCAGCAATTTTGGAGAAAAAATTGGTCACCAAAAGGTCAAAAAACCATCAAAAAGTGACTTCTCTGCCTCTTTTTGGACACACAAAAGCGGCTTTGGGAGATTCCACTTTTGAGGGTGCAAATGACCTCCAAATGCAAACATTCAAGATTTTCCAGAAGCTAGACAAGAATACCTTTCCAATGAGCTATCTTGGGCTCAATTGGGCTAAGGGGAAGACCTCCAAAAGTAGCTGTGAAGTGGCACTACGCACCTGGCCAGTGGCGCTAGCATAGAGCCAGTTTGCCAAAAAATCCAGTTTTTGCCTAGTTTTTCTACAAGTTGAATTTTTCTCTCATCATGGATGAATTTATGATTGTAAATGATGCTATTCTATGTAAATTTAATTTTAAAATGACCTTAGAGGGTAGATTCATCATTTTGAGGTGGTTTGGGGGTAAATGAATCAGTTTCCATGGTTTTAGAGGCAAGTTGTTCCACTGCCTATATTCCTATTCCTTGTTGGGAAATGGTTGTAATAGTCCCTTATCTCTTGGATTCGACCTTGATGGATAGCATAGGTGGTTTTGACGTCTATATTATGTATTTTTTCAGTCATTACTAGGGGTTGGACTCTCTTGGATGCCTTGAGCTACATTGTATATCTCTACGGTAGTTTGGTAAGGAAATAAACCAGGATTTGAAGCTATTTTTGTGGGATTATTGTGGTAATGTGTTTTTTGCATAGTTTCTCCTTCTGTCATTAGTTTTTCTCATGAATTATGTGTGTCAAAATCTAATTCATTCTTCTAAACTAAATGAAATCAAGATAGATATGTAGAATACATTGGTGACAATGCTTTGCCTTGGGAATAAATTTAGTTTTTGATGTTTTCTATAGTTTGAAGAGAATACATGATCTCTGCGTGCCCTCCTCGGCTCCTCGTCAGTCTTAGACCTGCCATCTCAGTAAATTACAAGTGCTTAAACACCTACCTACCTCACCCCACAAAACACCCTGCATTCATGACTTGATTTCCCGGACCCAAAACTGCCTGCTCCAATTGCTCCAGCAACAAAACCATCAAAATCAACCAAAAAAATCCTAGAGCTATTATACCTAGCCTAAAATCTACATTTGATTCAGTCATCTCAACTGAGATTGACAAGGAGAGAGCCCTCTCTTGACCTGGTAGGGCTAGCTACCAGGTTAAGCTTGGTTTGTGGTTATCCTAGGATTACCTCCCTTCAGCTTGAGGTCAATCTGGGCTCTAACATACCCAATTTCATCCCTCTTGACTCCACATAATTTCGCAACTGCGATGATGTGTAGACTATTTGGGAAGGCTGATAGTACCAAATTTTCTATAGAGTGGGTTCCATTAATTGATGTAGTTGTTAACGCAATGATTATGAATTGGAGTCATATTTTGTTAGATAATTTAGCTATGGACATTAGGGAATACAGGCAAAAGAGAATTATATCCTCACGAACTATTCCCCTTTTTTACATGAGCGCTTATGTAATGGACGCCATATGTTTTTACTCATGATTTCCAAACATGGGTTGGAAGTGGATTATATAGAACCCTATCCCCATCCATGTGTATCATAAAATATTGTGTGAATCCCAGTTCAGTTCCCATTTTTATAGAATTTTCCATGGTATTATGTTACGCATTTATAAAGCCATTTTTGATAAAACAACCCCCAGGCTTTCTGAAGAGGCGAAGATAGACATCTTTCCAGTCACATGATGGTTTGATGAAGAAACATTTACTTATATCAGAGTTTTTGGGAGCATTGCAGCTCTACATGTCCTTCCATATTATGTTCCAGACAATCTAATGGTGAGAGAGATTGGTTACTATACAACAGGAGATGGTTTAACTAAAGCCCTAAAGGAAATGAATAAGTCCATTTGTCCAACCTTTCTGTTGGTGTTAGTATTTGAAGCCTTCCACCAGTGATCAAATATGCTCTTACAAAGTGGTTTTAGGATTTTACAGTCAAATTTTGTCATTTCAGAGAATCTTCAAGTAAAATTTGGTCACTATGTATTAGGTATAGGGTTTGTTTTCACTCCTTTCAAAGTTGTCCAAATGTCGGTCCATGTCACCATTCAGCTGAGTGTACCATCATTCGAAGAGTTGTCATCATCATGTCAGGTTCCAATGGGTCATTTTACACCTTGTTCATGCTTCAGTTGTGCCTAGGTAAGGTTCATTTCCCTCTCCTAGGGTTTTGAAGGTAATTTTTCATGGATGGTCAAATCATCAACAAAACCTGTATCCTGATGTTGATACACCTTCCCCTATCCTTGATGTACCTTATTAAACACTTCCCATCACTGATATCCCTCAAATTCCTCATTTTCCCACAAACCCTAGTTTCTTGCTACAATTTGACAATTTTCTAGGTTGGGCTTGTGTTTAGTCCTTTTGGACCCCTTCCCCTCACTAAATCTTTGAAATTCCACTTTCCCCTATTTCTTAACATCCCTCCCTACTTGTTGAGGGATTTTATCCCCTAGGGCTTTTGGGTGGAACCCTAGCAAACTGAAAGTTGTCTAAACAAAGAAACATGCACACACACAGCCATTATGCTAGCAAAAGCTAAGCCTAAGGTAAGAAGGACGTACCTCAGGTCCTACGTTCGGGTAGTTCCTCAAGGGTCCAAACCCTTCTTCACGTCCCTTTCGCTCCTTTTCCCTGCAAAACCAACAATTCCACAGAATGCAGCAGTATATGGACAAAGATTTATACAAAAATCATCTTTATGTTATACAAGAAAGGAGTTAGTTATGAACTTTTAGATATCCATTCATACATGAAATTCAAACATGAACATCATTAACATAAAGAATAAGCATATCGGGAATCAAGACGTGTTTCTTTATTAGACAAATAGAAAGTACAAAAAGAGTAATATCACTTGAGCAACCTTTGCAGGCTCAAAGCTCAGCCTCCTTCTGGATCCGTCCCGCCTCAAGCCTCTAGCATATCTCCTTCCAAGACTCACTCCAAGATGCCATAACTAAGGGATGAACATCAAATCAAAAGGAAACAAGGGTTTCCTGTACAAATGGGGGAAGTGCAGAAGGAACAAGGGTCTTCAGACCTGATCAGGGGGAAAAACTCAGTATAGTAACCTTTCTCTCTCTTCTCTCCTCCCTTATGCCTTCCCTTTGGTGTCTTTTTATACCAATTCCAAAGTAGTTTTTTAGTTAGGAATTGGTTGGGAACAGTTGAGGCCATGGGAACTAACAGGTGAT
>APFE031388607.1:10673-32315 GCA_000404065.3 Pinus taeda | reverse complement strand
ATCCTCAAATGGGAAATATCAAGCCTCTTACCAGAATAAGCCTCCTCGGGTGTACTCATGCCAAGTATCTTGTGAGGACAATGGTTCTACACATATACTGCAGTATTTCATGCCTCCGCCCACAAGTGAAGGGGTAGGCCCTGATCATGCAACATCGCCCGTGCAACACCCACGATCGTTCTGTTCTTCTGCTCAGCAACCCCGTTCTGCTGTGGGTTATGGGGAGCTATGAGCTCTCTTTGAATCCCTTATGCGTTGTAGAAGCCCTTGAACTCGCCAGAGATGAATTCACCACCATTGTCACTCTTAAGAGCCTTCACCTTCTTCCCCGATTCCTTCTCGACCAGTGCTTTGAACTCACAAAACTTTGAGTATGTCTCACTCTTCTTCCGCATGAAGAAGAACCAACACTTTCGAGAGAAATCATCAACAAAGATCACATAGTACTTGTGCTTTGCTGTCAAAGCTACTGAGAAAGGTCCAGACACGTCTGTGTGAATTCTCTCAAGGATCGTCGTGGCGCGACTATCCTTCTCGTGAAAGGTGGATTTCACAAGTTTTCCCAAAGTACACCCCTTGCACTGATATGACTATGCAAGAGTGCCTTTAGGAAGCCCAGTACAAATCTACTGCAGTATCTTCAAAGCTCCATGGTGAAGGTGGCCCAATCTCCGGTGCCACAACTCACCATCATCCCGGCTCACCACTCCTTCTACCTTGCATGCCATTGCTGTGTAGCCATCTACATGCAATTGATAAAGGTTATTGACTTGAACCCCTATCTTCCAGGTTTCTCCAGTTGTATTACTGCGCAGGAAAGCATTTCCCTTGTTGAAGACAACATCATATCCCTTGTCTTCTAACATCGCCACAGAGATAAGATTCTTCTTCAATCCTAGAACATGCATCACTTCCTTCAATATGAAGGGTTTACCAGACTCCCTCTCAAAGGAAATGGTACCGATACCTGTTGCACTGTATCTACCATCATCGCCCATCTCGATGTGCACTCCAAGATCTTTCTCATCCAGATCAGAAAACAAATCTCAATCTCCTGTCATGTGAAAAGACGCACCACTGTCCAAGAACCATACCGATCCCATCACACTTGATACCAAGCATGCGATCAATGAAAAATCCAGCTCAAACTGCGAGGCTAAGGCCTCTCCCGCTGCAGACCTAGAAGCTTGCTTATTTTTCTTCTTCTGTGGACAATTTGTGGCATAATATCCGTGCTAGTGACAGTGAAAGCACTTCACCTTGGACATGTCTTGCTTCTTGCCTTTCTCACCGGAATGAGAAGCTTTCTTGTTCTTCCCCTTCTTTGCTTTGGCATCCAAAGCGAAATTTTCTTCATCAAATGCCTTTGATGAAGATCCATCCTTTGTATTCCGCCTGATCTCCTCTTGCACAAGATCAGACCAAAGTCTCTCCCATCCTGGAAATTTCTCCTGACCATTGACGGAGTCCTGATAGGAATGCCAACTCTTCAGAAGACCAAGGAGAGCCAAGCTCATGAAGTCCTCATCATCGACAGTCACCCCCACACTTCCCAGCTCATCCCGACATTGGGTGAACTTTGTGAGATACTTGGGCATACTGTCTCCTTTCTCACACTTAATGTTTCTGAGTTTATCCTTGAGCACCAACGTCCTCTGGTCGCTCTTTCTTTGAATAAATCTGTCAATGCTTTCCACATCAAGTATGGAGAAGCCTTTCCATGCAGGCTGGATACAATGTGATCCTTCACGCCCTCCAACAGAATCCTTCGACACTTTGTTGTCTTCTTTTGCCAAGCCTCAACTTAAACAGCATCAGTAGTCTTTGGTACTTCAGAATCTATGAACTCCTTCAACCCATTGTCATCTAACACCGCCTCCATCCTGTCTTTCCATGCAATATAATTCGAGCTGCCTTCAAGGGATACTCCAATCGCAATCCGTTGAAAGACATTTCAACTTCGACACCAAGAAAACACTGCTACAAATTCGAATTCCACCACCTCAAAACTCAACCGCTTCTGATCTAAAATTTGTGAGAACAAAGTTTTCTCGTACAAAGATTGACTATATGGGCATTTACCAGATATCTCACCTTCCAAAAGAAGGATAAATCCAGAGGCTACCTGGCTCGATTACAGACTCTGCCTGAAGAAATAAAATGTAATCACTTTCTGAATAATAGATCTGATGATCAACTTTACTCTGATACCATGTAGAAATTTCAATAATATAACACTTATTCACATAGATTATCCTGATTATACACTATTTGTGGAATGCATGCATAATACATAACCTCCTCTACCATTGATCATCAATTTGCGGAATTAAAAAAAAACAATCACATGCGCACATTGAAACATCAATCACACATATCAACACAGTATGTAATGGGGAAATCATATAGCTGAAAACCCCCAACTATCTGTATATTATAATGATAGAGAACATATAACAATATATAGTACAATACTCCTCACAAGTACTCAATACTATCTCCACATGCTACACATAAACTAGCTCAGATCTGAACAAGTCACGGGTTCAAATCTCCTCCACTGTTTTCCTGCCTCTACTGTGCAATCCAAGTTGAGAATAGATGAGATCCAAGTTCGAATCCCCTTGGCTTGTACCGCGCAATCCTCATTGGCAATCTCAATCAATGATTATGCAAATTTCATGCACAGCTATAGTCACAACTGATAGTAGTCTCACCCTTTCACCCACCTCTAACCCTTGTCTCCACTGAAATGTCCATGCACTGAGTTAACTGATGTATTCTTTAGTTGATTTATGAGTTAATAATTATTGAATTAATTAATAATTAATTCACACCACTCATCACTAGTATATTTTTCAGTTAGACTAAATACAACTAGTTCAACTAAGTCAAACTGAACAGAACTCCATCGACTCCTCAATCAACTCCACCAAACTCAATCACTTGAGTTCTAACTGAATTCCATCATGCAATAGCTCAACTAGCCCATAGGAAAAGCGTATTTCCTTCTGGCAGTTGCATGTGCCACATCCGTAGCTCGAACTGAAGAGCTGCAAGAGGATAAGATAATGTTTATAGTCCAAATATTATTAAGAGCTAATAATATTCGACTGTTCTATTTTTTGACTGGTAGTCTAAAAATAGATTCCGCCCATATGTCTAAAAATTGAGGTCCATATATTTTTACGGACATGATCAATCATCCATAAATAACATCCTACAACTCATAGACCATGATCCATATGTCTAAAAATAGACTTTGCGCCAAAAATAGCCTGCGGGCCCACTTAGTGAAGGTGACTTCTTTTCACTAAGCTCCATCATCTTGTTGCATTTTCAACATTATATGTTATGCATATAGGACTTGCTCCCCTAAGTGTGTCATATTCCTTGAATGGAAAATAAAAAATTTCCATGTAGCCAACCTACAAAAAAAATTGTCGTATTCTCATACTATTTTGAACTGCATGTTTGGCTAAGTTGCTCAACAGGGGGGTTTCTATCATGTCAAAGTATTTCAGGTATTATTTCCTTTGTATGTGGTCCCAACCTTTATAATTATTCTCTTTGATAGTCAAATTTTGGTTGGTGGTCGCATATGCCTCATCCTCACCTTTAGATCATGATCTCATGTGGGATATTATATGTTATGCATGTAGGAATGATTTTGGCTTGTAGGTTTCATATCTTTCTACATTACCACTGATTGTTATTTCTTATTGGCAGAAGGACCATAGACAAGAAAGTGTAAATGCTTTTCCTGAACCTAGATATGGATACAAGCCTTCTACAATCTATAGTCATAATGATTTCAATGTTTCTCCATCAACGATTAGACTTGGAAGGCCTCTCTCTCCGTCATCATGGATGGGAGTTGAAAAACATCTGGTTAAGAGGTGGAAGGGTTTCCTCTCCACCAAGAGTTGGAATTGGAAAGGATCCTTCTCCATCAAGTGTTGGAGGAAGGATCTTCCCTCTCGCATCATCAAGAATCAAAGTTTGAAGGACTCCTTCTCCATCAAGGATTGTTGGAAGGCTAAATGACAAGAATGCAAAGTAGGATAATGGGTGGGAAAGGCCTTGGGGTGGGAAAGGTGATGGAGATCACTTCATGGAACTTGAAACTGCTATTATGAGAGTAGCATACGGTTCGAGGACTGGCTATGATTGGAGGTATAAACTAATTCATGGTGCTCTAATTGATGCCTATGGAAATTACAGGGTCCAAAGATCCTCACGTGAACTACTTTCACATGTACATCCACCTCAAGAAATTGATATAATAAGAAGTAGAATGGTGTCTAGAAACTAGTGAAATTTAGAGGAAGAAGAATACTTGTGGGAGGATATGAGCCCAAGATTGGAGAATCATGGTAGAGGAAGTGATAACTCATGGAAAAATGATTATTTTCCTAGTGAACTAAAGAAGTGGTCAAGCTTAGAGAGAGAGAAAATAATGGGTCTAGAACCTACTCTTCCTAGTAGTGATTAGCAGATGCATGGACCATTGTCTCATATGGATAGACCTATGATGAGTTAGAATGAGAGATTACCTTCTAGAAGGGTAGCCTTATTTTCTCCTTGCTATCTTTTTTGATCTAATTAGTTCGATGACAAATTATTCTCCATTTCTTTTTTTCCTTCTTACCTTTTTAGTGATTTCCTTAGCATGTAAAGATGAAGGATGTTTGGCATAATGTTATTTTTCTTAATGTAGGAGTCTGAAGAGCACTAGCCATCTTCTCTTCTACAATCAGGTATTTTGTTTTGAAATATCATAGGTACTTCCACTGAGACATCATATTTGCTACAAAGTAGTCAAGGTGCATTAGGGCATAGACGTGTAATGGGTCGGCCTCCTCACTTCAAACATAAAAATCATAGCACAAATTCACAATAAAGGCTGAGAAAAATTCAATTTTTTGTTCCTTTCCATAAAATTCCAGTTCTGGCTTGGCATATTCATTCAATTTAACTCATTCTGTTAGTCATCTTGTGGCTTCAATGAATGACTCTAGGTTAATAGGTACATAAATACCATTAGGAATGGTACCAAAATCTTGGGCAAATTCTGGATCTTGCATTGGCTTTGATCCCTCGAGCTTTGAATTTCTGTCACCCAAGACACAATCATCAATCGACATTCCTTTCTTACAAAGGAAAAAATCATAGAAACTTGCTTCTATGTCTCTTATCTCACAATTTGTACTACCTTGTATGCAAATGCGGCCACCTCTACCTTCAGTTTGACTTGTACTATATTTAAAAAACTTAGGTCGACCTTATTTATATTAAAAATATTGGTTGAAAGTTATCATGAGGCAGAGTCATTCAAGGGAGGTCAATTGGTTGTTTTATTCTTGGAAACATGAATTCAAAGAGTGAAACTGGCATTTGAAATATGCATGCAACTTTTCTAACCTAAAAAAGTCAACTTGGTTTATTAGCATCCCCTGGGTGTGAGTTCCATGGAGTCCAATCAAAATGTAAGTGTAGGGTTGTTAGAGCATGTTATGGCATATACTTATATGTATTCCTGAAGTGGTGAGAGGAGAAGTGTTGTAATGGATTTTAATTAGAAGCTTATATACATAATTATCAGTGAGAAACAAATGTTTTTAGTGATCAAGCGTTGTAGTAGCCTATTTTCATCCTATATAATACATGTACCATCTAAACAACAACTATGTTGGAGTTAAGGAACTATTAATAGCAATTATTTCCACCGGATTGAGGTCAAAATAGTGAGATGACATCAATATTTATAACTAATTGAGTCCTTTGGTTGAATAGTTGTGTCTTGTTACAGTTCTCTTGGTGCCCATAATTGTTATTCATCCTTTTCCAATCATTTTTGTGGTTTCCCTCACTACATGCACTATTAGTTATGCAACCAATGTCGTATTCATCACTATAATGCAAATAATATTTTGATTAATATAAATATAGGTTTTATTATGCCATGTCTTTATAGCTCTTTCAATGTTGTTGAATAATTGTGCTCTTTTACAGTGTTGTGGGTGCCTATAATGCCTTTTTTATTCTAAATTCATTTAAGGTGCATTTTGGTTTCTTTTTCACCATTCATAGTTTTAATTCACTAATGAAATTGAATCTCCCTTGTATTATTTGATTGAGTTTTCCTATGCCCTTTGTTCCTTGCATTAATCTCGATCATAAATATCTCAAGTGCTAATAACTTTGTGCTTTTACACATTTTTCTTAAGATGTTGACAACATTCCATCACTAAGGACATCCCCTTGTGTCTGTAAAGGCATCAGTTCAAAGGGAAGAGTAATTAGCAAGTTATCTTAGGCTAGTTGCTCGTAGTTATTTTGTAGAGATAATAAGTATTAAATATTTTCCTCTCATTTTGTCTTTGAAAATAGTGTATTGAAGACTAAATCAAATTTACATAGTAAGTGCTATCTGAAATTTTTTTATTAGGTGGCACTACAGAAATTGCTTGAGGTAAATTTAATCATCAGATTAGTCATCCAAGACCCTACATTTATGATAACTTTTGGGAAAGAAGAACAAGTCATTTTTCATAATAGTGGATTGTGACTATTATGTCATAATGAATTTGGATATGAATAAGGTGTTTCTTTTGTGCTTCATAACCCATTGGAAATCTGCTCTGGCTCACTAAATTGGTAAGCATGTCTTCAATTGTAGCAGACATTGTATGAGCATGATGTAAAAGCATAAAAATATCCTCGAGAAATTTGGAGAATGGCATTGACATGTATAACATCAACAAGATCACATTTCAAAATGGCTTTTTCATTATTATGTTAGATACACAGTATCTATTCTTGACCTTTCACTTGGTTTTTTCTTTATCTATCATATCTTGTGATAGTTAATGGCCCTGACTCCAACGAATTCATAGCATTGTATGAATTTGTTCCTAAAACTAAAATTAGTATCAATTGAATGTCCATTTAAGTTTAGATAGTAAAGTAAAATTCAACCTTACTCTTCAATGGAATATATAAAATAGTGTTTTTTCATGTTTGGAAAAGCTAAATTTAATATGTTCCTAACTACAATAAGAATCTTTTCTGAGTTGGTATCTAAGAATAAAAAAATAATTGTCAAGCATTAAGATATTCTTTTATCATTGGTTATTTTTTGGCATATAAATATCTCTTTTCCTTTCTCCTACCTAAAAGAACTATTGGAATATCTAATAATACCTTAAATTATGTAAAATCACCAAGGTATAATATTACATGTTCGTCCTTATCTAGGTCTAACAAAATTTGTAGGATGGTTGGCAATGATAAACAATAAAATTTGAATATAACCATTATGTATGACTTAAAATTGTTGTTTAAGATTTGTGTGGGTTGCATGAAACAATATGGTAAATTTCGTATTGAAGCCTTAGATTTCATATCTACTTCATAAGGTCTAACATTGAATCCAAGACTATAGATAGGTATTGATCAAGCACCATTTGGAGAAGTTGTGGTGTTTGTAAAACTTTTGAAGTTGAGGATATGTAGTGGTGTTGGCTATGAAGGTCCAATGGAGGCCTCGAATCCTATTTGAAAAATGTTATGAAAACCTTCATGAAAAAATCTTTGCAAGTCTAGCAAGCCTCATCTAAGTATCCATGCTGATTTCCACTAAAGTAGTCTTTGTTTCTAGGATAAAGAAAGCAGGAGATTGGTTTATATTGACAGCATGGCATGTAGGAATTTCAAATTCTAGCTTTTGACTCAACAAACCTAAGAAAATCATGGGTTGGTTCACGATGGTTTTTTTTTTTTTTTTTTCTATAGGAAATTTAATGTTTATTGTACTTGTTTGCAGGAATCCTTTGGAGATGGTGGTCGAGCTACAATTTAGACACAAGGTTCTACGAACTAATCCTTTTGACTCAACATGTGTTGATGTGTATCAAAATATAACTTTTGAGGTGAGGTTATAATATTAGATATCTACAATTTTACAACCTTTATATTTATTTTCTTAATGTCATGAAAATGTGGGTCTATTCTTAATTTCTTGTAACATATCGATCATGGTAATTTATATTAGGTTTCAACACATTCTTGATTCCAAAGAAATATATGATTTGTGTTTTCTCAACTATTGTGAAGTTAAAAATGGACTAATCTTATCTAAACATTTGCAGGTCATGAAAAATGATCACATAGTCACTATAACCCTATTCCAGTCATGATTTTAATAGAGGTAGTGCCTTAAACTTTCACCTCATCTAATTTAATTTTTCTCTCATGCCATACAGGGAGTTTAATGCATTCATTGATTGTGAAGTTTGTAGTTTAATGTATTTTTCTTTTGTTGTATAAATCCTTTATAGTCTACTTTAGTTTATATTCTAGTGTTTATCATATTTCATGTATTACACTTTGCATTGTATCTTCTTTTGTTTTCAGAAAAGGAACTCAATATCGATGGTAAGAAGAAGGAATTGAAGAAAGAAGAGAATAATAACACTGGAGCAACAAATAAAGAGAGAGAGAGAGAGAGAGAGAGAGAGAGAGAGAGAGAGAGAAGAGAATTAGTCCAGTGATACCCTTAGAGCCGATATCTCGTATGAGACACACATATAGAGACTAATGGTCAAGTCTTCAGAGTTGGCGAATTCACCTACAATGTCTTGGCAACACCATGATAATTTTTTGAAGTGATGAAACAATATTTGATGTGTAAATTGTAGTACAACTAATGTTAAGTTGGAAACTCATACTGTAATATTTGACATTTTATATAATATATTTTTCGTGGCTGAAATTATTTATAGTTGCACTTGATAATATCTAGTATTATAATTAACATTTGTAACTTTGCATTTTCATATTAGATGAAAATGTAATTTTTTTTTTTTATTTAGTTGAAAAATCATACTAATTAATTTATTTTCAATAATAATGAATGCATTTACTAAATTAGTAGTATATGTTGATTAATGATGATCATAAATAAAATGAATATAGGACTAAATTAGTTTCTTGTAATAGTTGTTAATGAAAGTAAATAAACAACTATAAACTACTAAAGTAGTCATTTATATAATAAATATGAAACTACCAAAAAATATAAATCACTACTTTAAATGATAAATATGTGATTATAAATGACAACTAAATTTTGCATATATACGACTATTAGTAACTAATTTACAGTATCTTATAACACGACCAAAATTTAGTCATATTTCTTTGAGCATTATTTTGTTTCAAACGATGACTAAAATTTGCATATATATGATTATTAGCAGCGAGTTTACAGTATCTTATAACATGACCAACATTTTGGGCATATTTCTATAGTCATTAATTGGTTTTCTCGAGCAAGCATTTAGTAATATATTTTGTTCTATATTTGGTTATTAATTGTGACAATTAATGATTAAATCAATAACTAAATTAATGACAAAATTAATGACTAAATATGCTATTAGATAATAAAATTGAGACAACCAATTAATGACTAAGCTAAAACGACTAAAATTTGGTCACGTTATAAAATACTGTAAATTAGCTACTATTGGTCACCGACCCTAAAAATAGTCATTTATATGAAAATTTTAGTCATTGTTTTAGTAACTAATTGCCCATTTTGTACTAGTGTTATTATATTTGTGTGCTAGCTAATGACATTTATATGTGCTACTAAAAGTGTATATAATTAGATCATGATAGTGAATTAGAACGTGTATCTTAGATGATGTTTATGTTTGTTAGATCATTATTGTCACGATGTTTATTTTTATGAAATAATGTTTATTATACACTATGTTTTGGTGAATTTATATCAAACTTTTATATATGAAATTGCATATAAAACAACTTACTTTAAAAAATGCAAAGATATTTTTATAAATTACAAAGTTTAATATGGTTTAAATTATGATAAACATTTTTCTATTTCTTATATAATTAATTCATATTCAATCTAACTAAATTAGTAAAATATTTTATTACTCATAAGGATAAAATAATTTAGTTAGATATTAAAAAGGCGAAAATGTGTAACTCATTCAAATTTTAATATAAAATATTATTAATAATAAATTATTCAAAAATAAAATTTAACTAATTGAATATAGGTTTATAAAATTCAAACTATTGTTAAATTTAAGACACTAAAGTCATAATTTTCTTACAATTTACAACCTAGATCCATCTTAACTCTGGATCTACCAAGTGTCAAGAGGGATCAAATCTCTTGAGTTGCAAACATCTTTTTGAGAAAAATGAGATTTGATCCAATCTCTTGGGATGCAAACATATTTTTGAGTGAAAAGAGATTTGATCTATCTAGGCACTTGGTGGATATAGGAATCTGGTACATTAATATATATGTAGTTGATATTGAAATGTTAAAATATGCCCCCTTGTATTTTTTTCTTGTATGTATACATTTAATTATTTCTATTATTAATATTTTCTAAAATGATATTACATATCAAATCCATACTAAACATTGGAAATTTACAAATATCCCTCATACACTAAATTAGAGAGCAACTATTAATGGAATAAGAATTCTCTGAATCTTTGTCACTAAAGTGAAAAAATAAGAAAAGTTTCAATTTAAATTAATTTATTTTTCTCTATATAAAGTATCTATGAAATTATGTTATTTAATGTGGACATTGAAATATTTTACTTATGGTTGTCAATAAAATATTTTTTGATATAGATATATTTTTGTTTTAAATATAACATGGAAATGGATCATAGAATGAATTACAGATAATGTAATACTAATAATACTATTTCTTGTCATGTGAAAAAATGATTTTTTTACTCATTTCATTTCTTCCTCATAATAAAAGCTATTTTTTTTTTTACTCTTTGGTTACATTATATATTTATATAAAGCGATATAAGATTAAGATGTAAATTGAACTAGTGTAATTATGAAGGACATTATTTTCTTTTCTTATTACTATTTTTTTTGTTAATTTCAATTATTATTCTACTATTTTTAAATGTAACAATATATGACAACATCTCTCCCATGCTGAGTTGTAAAGCACCTATTGATGCAATTAATTTAGATTTAATACAACTTTAAAAAATGTTTTTATAAAATTTATTTTACTACTAAAGTTATGATATTTTCAAGCAATTTAAATTTGATCTTTATAGCAAGTCTTACCAATTTAAATTAAAAATTTATCTCCAAAAACGAGGATAAAGAAAAGTAAAATAAGGCTTGTGATCAAGTTACTTGTAGTTGACTGTTGGGGGTTTTCTCTAATGGAAGTTCTCCCTTAAAGAAAAAAGCAATTTTTTTTCTAGTAATAAAGATATAACATTTTTATGCTATTTTGGTTCTTTATTTGCTATTGTACTGGTTTAAATTTAACTCTTCTTAATAATAAATATGAGTTAAATAATGCAGTTTAAATAATAAAAAATAAATTATCACGAGATATTTACTAAAATTAATGTTTTTAACATTTCTCCTAGCTAATATTACATCATGTTCACAATCATAAAAACATGTCTACTTTAAATAATTTAGTTACAAATACATAAAAAATAGATATTTATTTTAGATAATCTAAACAAGGAAAAAATTCATCACCAAGTCTATTTGAAACTCATACAAATGCATCTTAATCACCATCACAAATGTGGTGTGCTTTGTATGTTCTAATCAGACCGGTGCTATTAGATTTACGCAACATGCATTGCCTAAAAAATATTTAAAACTATAGCTATATATTAATGAGTTAGATAATTTGAACATTCCATCCTTGTGAGAAAACGTTAGAAGAATGCATTGGTGAATAAGTGTGACACATCGCTAGCGGTGCGTCATAGGTAAGTTCGCACCATCTACAATGTGGTTGTGTTTGACAACACACCGGATCCAATGCATGACTATGTTTTTGGTGCACCAATGATTTTTTTTTCAAGTCAAAATTTGTGTTTCCATACTAATAAATACATTTTTCATTTAATAAAAAAAATCAATTTTACATATGAGACTAATGTATTGTATATGTCAATCATGTAATAGAGACACCAAAAGAGGGAGCCAACAACAACATCAAGAGAAAATGTCAGACACATACAATATGGTCTGACCATGGGAGGCCAGATAGAGGGATAACACTTGATTGTTGTCCTACAATACACACTCTAGGTGTCTTACCTAGATCTCATAGGTCCCTGCTACAAACCACCATGGAACCATGGATTTCAGAAATGGAACTGTGAAAATTTTGTACTTTGTTAAACATTGTCAGTTCAAATGGTAAAATAAGATTGAAATTAGAAGGAAGTGGTATTGAGAAAATATATTAGATTAGGGTTTCTTGGGTCTTATTAGCCACACACTAAAGACTGTGAAAACTTGTAGGCATGTCTTTCACGCCATTTTCATATGGTACAATTGAGGTTGTTCAAACCGACGATGTGATGTATATGGCTTAGGTTCATGACTTTCAATGACATGATGTATATGTCTTGGGATCACGACATTCAATGATGATTTTGGGAAGGATATATTTTAATAATATATCACACACAGAACCTTAATATGTAGCCTTATCACTTATTATTATCAAATTTATAAAGACATGTATACTTTAAATAATTTACTTATAAATACATAAAAAATAGAAATTTATTTTATATAATCTAAATAGGAAAAAAAATGCACCACCAAGTCTATTTGAAAGTCAAACAAATGCCTCTTAATCACCATTACATTATTTATAATTTAATTCTTAGCCATAAAATATTTATTAATTCAACTTTTATTTATAATTACCATTGAAAAGAAAAGTAAAAATTGTTCCATTATCCATGAAGAAAAAATTAAAACCTCTCATGCATCCATGTAAGCCCATTTGTTTCTCTTATGGTCCATAAAAAGATGTAATCAATATTTTATACAAGCATAATTCATACTTTTAATTTACAACGATGTGTCATAGGTATGTGTGCACCATTTATGGTATGGTAATGTTTTATAAAGCATCGGAGCCAGTGCATGACTGTATTTTTGGTGCATGGACATTGTTTTATTTAATTGAATGTTATGTTCCCATATTAATAAATAGATTTTTCATTTAATAAAATAAAAAATGTATTTTATGTATGAGACTGATGTATTTTATATGTAAATCATGTAGCAGAGACATCAGTAGAGGGAGTAGTAGAAATTGGAAATACTTACTATGAAAACAAAAGCATACAACAATAATATAAATAATAAAATAACATAAGTACATATTACTCTCCATTTTCATCATCATTATTATCTTCCTCGACACTTGGCATGATAACGATTTTGTTCTCAAAAACATGTTTTTATATAGAGTCGTGTACTCTTAATATGAACCACCAATCCTTATCTAACACATCTGGGTAAAAAAATACCTAGTTGTAATGTTTTGGGAAAACATAAGGCTCCCTAACTTCATTCCACATCTTTCTGTTGATAGATATCATCCCACTATTGTGATCCTCCTTTACATTATTCTGATCAAAGGTGTCCCACTGCTTGTACCTAAAAATAACAGATTGGAATGAAGATAAGTCCACTTGATTGATCTCTTGTATATTTCCAACGTAACCAAATGTCCCCTGCATTAGGTTTTGCTCGTGGTGGCTAGCATGACTAGATTAGTTGAACTCGAATTCCACTCCATAGCCTTGTGTCATGCATCCATCATCAACATCCTCCATGTGAAAATGATGTTGATATGCCCACATAGATGGGAACAAATGCACCTATAAAAAAGTTAAAAAATCATAGTGCCATGTGTTTAGTAACCCAAACATAATTAAAAATATGAAATATATATAGATGTTACAATTCAAAGGTGCAATATGAATTTAAAACTGTACAAAAAGATATTATAATTACCAACTTACTGCACCCAATCAGTATGTTTAGTGCATCCTCTTTAACACATGGGTAACACCCATATGCACTGTATTTCTCTCTGAGTTGATTAACAACCCAACTGTTAGGGCATGTCATTGGAATAATTTCTTTTAAATTAGGAAGATAAAGCACACTTCTACCATTCAACCATTTCAATTATTTCTTGTCACTGTCCCATTTCCTTCTCTTCTCTTCATACAATGCAACCATGGTTGTTTCGCTTCCATATTGTAAAGAATGAATTTTTTGATGGCTTTAATTTTTGAATTCATTGATGAAATAAAACCAACACACACACACACACATATAGTACATATGAGATCAAAATATGCATTAATATGAATTTTACTGTGAATAGTTATTTTGTAGTTATTTGACAAATGATAAGCCTACAATTAATCTTTATCATGTGTCTCTCTCCATTCGTTTCAAGAATCTCCCCTTATCTTTTTTCTTCATCCCTTTCGTCATCCCAAATTGCCACATCTGGTGTGTTGTTGATTGGCTTGATGTACTCACTCGCATAATAGAAAGACTCATACTATATATACCCTTCTGCCATGTACCCCTTGGGTTTTTCTCTTTGTCAAACAAGATCTTTTAATTTATTCATGTACCTCTCTAAGAATAAAATCCAATGACAAAAAACGAACTTAACTAATTCAACCTCAACTACTAGGTGAATTATAAAATTAACCTACAAGTACATGAAACTCATTGACAATTCCTTCTCAAACGTACAAGCAATACCAACTGTCTCTTGATGCCACCATGGAATGCTAGCCATATGAATCTCCTTTGATGCGATCCAAGGTAAAAATGAAGATAGTTTAGATATGGCACATTGCAGATATTCGAGGAATTCATGGTTCACACACCTACGCACGTATAAAGGATAATGAAACTACACAATAAATAGTGCATTATACAAAAATTAACTATAAAATATGCATTACATAAAAATAATAAAATTATGTTTTTGACATAGGTACTCTTATAAGGTTCAAATAGTCGTGCGAGTTCAACCCAAAAAAAAGGGTCATCCACAATGAAGTAGTGTCGTAGTGAAGACTAATATAAAGAAGGCACCCTAACATTCATTATAACTTCCTTTGCCAAAGAAAGATCATCTTCCTTTAAAATCCTTGGGACATCACCTTCTTTGTGTTGACACCTAATCATAGGGATTGGGTGAACAACTATAATTAATGTAAATAAATAATAGAGAAGATAGAGAGTCATTGGGAGATGAAATGAATAGTCACTCCCTCTTGTATATAATAATGAACAACTTGAATGAATAATATAGTGTTCTGATTTGAGGAGTTACCTGCTGGTCTGACATGGTATCAGAGCAGGCGCCATTTTTTGGCTTCCCTTTCAATTTGTAACTGCTATTTTGTTTTGCCTTTGTTTTGCATATTTTGCAGGCTGACATCTCTGTCAGAAACCTATGAAATCTCATTCATTGTTATTGCATTGAATGACGCATTGAAGCCGAAGGTGCTGTAGTGACTTGGATTTCCTCCCTTGGGCTGGATCTCAAATGTTGTAAACTTGCATATATAAATATTGCCAGTTCTACTTTTAATCGCATATCTCAAGCCTCTTTTCCTCAATCAATACCATTGCATGTTTGCGATGCGATCATACCCTTCAGTAAACTTTTCACATCGGGACATTTTCACATCAAAGAATCACATACCCTTTTTCTTCTTCTTCACCATATATATTTTTTCATATTCACATGATGATGTCATAACCCACTCGGACACTGTTCTCGAGGTTTAAATTTATTGGGTTTTCTTTCCTCCATTGATTTCCATCCCAGGATCTGATGGCTGACATTGATTTCGGGTAGCCTACATGCACGGGGGTTACCCGCCCGAAAAGTGTTTTCTCTCTCCACCGTTGATCAACACTCCCAAAATTTGATGGTCTACAAAGATTTTGGCTGGCCTATATTCACAAGAGTTACCCACCCAAAATGAACAACTTTTCTCCTTCCTCTAGTTGCTACGTGTCATCCATTCAATGGAATCAGGCACACTCCTCTAAATACCACTTACCATTTTGCATCTGCTTGAAATCCCGCTTATCGCTTTAAAACCACCCTTCATCTTGGTTAATGCCCCAACTTGATTTGCTTCCAATGACCATTAATCTTCTACCATTGACGACTCCACGAATCTCCTCCTGATTCCTTTCTACTTGAATGGAAGCTCATCTCCGTCGTTCATCTCTTAACATCAAACTCTAGTACATGGGTGAAAGAAGGCGATACCAGGTTGAACGCTGTTGGTATAATGATATGCATTCAATCATATCCATTGTGGGAATAGTTTTCATTGGTAAGGAGAACTATCCTGAGTGGTCCTGGAAGATAAAACACACTCTCATTTTGTGGAAAGGAGTGCATTGGAGAAGGAGACAAAGTGCCAGAATAGCCTACCTCAGACAAGGATCTCGTAATTTGGGAAACTAAGAACATCAAGGCCTAATCATTGATTGCAACATCCATAAGTGAAGAGGTGAGTCAACATATTTCGTCATTTTCAAATGCTTTTTAAGCCTTACAAAAGTTGAAGAAACTCTATGACTCACACTCTGCACTTGAAGTTGTTCAACTCATGATTAAACTCTTCACCCTTGAATTACAAAATAATGATCCTCTTGCTCTTGCATATGAAATAAAATATATAATGCATGATATCAAAGTCACTAATGTTGAATTGGATATTCCTCTGATTTCTTTTCTCAAGGCGCTTTATCCTACTTACTCCAATTATCTTGAGTCATTTCAGGAAAATGGAAATCTCGAAGATATTACCTTTGACTCCCTTGTAAAAATAATTGCTGAATGAGAGAAAGATTTTGGGAAGAAGAGAACCCCTGAATCTTCTGAAGAGGCTATGTGCCTTGCTCATAAAGAAAATAATCTTGCCCAATATTGTTCCAGAGGAAGAGGTGGTTGAAGAGGAAGAGGAAGATATTTCATAGGTAGGGGGGCAGGCACTCTCAAGGAGAAAAGTTAGATTTGCACCGCATACGCTGAAAAAGAGATGGATCACATGATGCCTCCACATGCAAGTTACCTTGGGACAAAATTGAGTAGTAAAGAAGCCAACCTGAAGGTAAAACTAATGACAAAGACAAAGGTAAAGCACATGAATCCACTCACTATGTTGTGGCACAATTGAATATTGGAGTAAATGAAGACTTATTTAATACTTCACTTGCATCTTCGAAAAATGATTGGTTGCTTGATTCAAAAGCAACTTGCCACATGAATCATAGAAAATATTTTTTTGAATAACTTACTAACAATGTTGATGGAGAAGTATACTTTGCAGACCAATCAAAACTCAAGCCATCAGGGCTTGGCACAATCAGGCTTAAATTACCGAGTCTTCTAGCCTTTCTTTTGCATCATGTTCTATATCTCCCATAATTGAGGAGAAACTTGTTGTCCTTGGTCCACATTTTCCAACAAGGTCACTCCATTCATATGTTTGATGGCAAGCTTAAGGTGAGAAAAGCATTTGACCACTCACTTTTCATGACGGGGATAGAAGAAGAAAGGCTTCTCAAGCTATCGGGTACCTCTGCTCGTGCACAAAATTTCTCATTCAATTCTCATTATGAAGAAGGTACACTTCCATCAAGTTTATTATGGCATGCTATATTTGGACATTTGAACTATGATAGCCTCCACTTGTTGAAGAAAAATGATGTTACTGGTTTGCCTACAATTCCTAGGAAACATAAGCAATGTGATGCTTGCATTCTAGGAAAACATAGCAAATAGTCCTTTCATGATTCACACTCCAGAGCACATAGAAAACTTGAACTCATTCATTTAGATTTATGTGGTCCAATGCCTGTCTCTTCTAAAAATGGAAATAAATATCTGATGACATTTATTGATGACTACACCAGAATGTGTTGGGTTTATTTATTGAAGAACAAATATGATGCTTTTCAAACATTCAAGAACTTTCACACATAGATTGAAAATGATGCACAATTTCATATTGGCTCTATTCGCACTGATAATGGAAAATAATACACTTCAAATGAATTTGAAAACTATCTTTGCCAACATGGGATCAAACATCAAACAATTGTGCCTTATAATCCCCAACAGAATGGAGTAGCCGAAAGAATGAATAGGACAATCTTAAATATGGTACGCTCCATGTTGTTCTTCAAAAATGTAAAAATGATGTTTTCGGCTGATGCAGTTATATGTGTTGTATATATAAAGAACAGATGTCCATCTAATGCTATTAGAAACAAGACCTCTTATGAAATGTGGTATGGGCACGTTCCTTTGGTAAAGCATCTCAGAGTCTTTGGCTCCACCTATTATGCCTTTATACCAAAGGTACATAAAAACAAACCTGGTGAAAGAAGTCGTAAGTGTATCTTCCTGGGGTATTCAAACACCTCCAAATCATATTGTCTCTATGATGAAGTCAACAAAAAGTTTGTTGTATCTAGAGATGTAATCTTTCTTGAATCATCCAAAACTGACAATGTTGTTGAGTGGCAACTTGATCACTTGGATAGATTCAGAACTACAAAATCACTTCAAGAATTTGATAATTATATTCCACATCTTGAAGGGGGGATTTCTATACTAGATCAACCTATGGAATCTTCTTCTGAAGCACTCCCTCCCCTGCATGAAATTCCAACAACGGATGATACTTTGAGTGATGTGATTGACAAAATTGGGAGACTCAATCTTGATTCAATCCTAACTCAATCAATGAAGCAGCCTAGACCATATGAGAAAGGTCCCCTAAAGTGGATGACAAAGAAACTTGAAAGTGTTCATCCTGATGAAGTTGGAAAGACAAGAACTAGAAATTCAAACCAGAGAAATGGAGGTGATGTAGATGACTCTGATTCACCTATTGATATGGATTTTTCTTATGATTGCGAATTCAATTTGTCTATAGATTTTGAACCAACTTCCTTCAAAGAAGCTACTTCTCATGATGAATGAAAAGATGCAATGCAAAAGGAGTATTATGCCATGATAAATAATGGCACTTGGAAGCTGGTTGATCCTCCATTGGGAGCCAAACCAGTTAGCTGCAAGTGGGTCTACAAGAACAAGTATAAAGATGATGGCTCACTTAAAAAGCACAAATCCAAGCTTGTGGCAAAAGGTTTTGAATAGAAGGAAGGGTTGATTATGAGGAGACTTTCCCCACAGCAAAATGGGCTACCATCTGAACACTTTTTGCCCCAACAACTCAGAACGGTTGGAAAGTCCATCAAATGGATGTAAAAACTACTTTCTTGAATGGAGATCTAAAATTAAATGTTTTTATGTCCCAGCCTAAAGGATTTGCTATGAAAGGACATGAACATAAAGTATGCAAACTTGTGAAATCCTTGTATGGTCTCAAACAAGCACCGCGAGCCTGGTATGAAAAACTAACTGAGCATCTTCTGAAACTCAATTTCAAACACTATGATCTTGATGATGCAACTTTGTTTGTCAAGAAGGTTGGAAAAATAGTTGTATATCTTGTTGTATATGTAGATGATCTTCTGATAACAGGGAATAATGAAAACTACATTGCATCCATAAATAAGGAATTGAAGAAAGGTTTTGAAATCACTGATTTGGGCTATGTTCATTTCTATCTTGGTATTGAAGTAACTCAACATTGGAAGTCCATATTCCTTTCTCAAAAGAAGTACATTGGAGATCTATTGAATAGGTTTGGCATGACTCAATGAAATCCTATGACTACTCCAATGGAACAAAACTTAAAGCTCACATCCATTGAAGGAAAAGAATGTGAGGATGTAATAAAGTATATACAACTTGTAGGAAGTCTCAACTACCTAACTACTACTAGACCAGACATTTTTTTTGATGTTGGAATCCTCTCCAGCTTTATGAAAAATCCTTGTGAGCAAAATTAGTCTACTGCAAAAAGAGTTCTAAAGTACTTGAAGGGAACTCAAGACTTTGGAATCAAGTATACACTGATGGGTGACTTCAGCTTGATTGGATACTCTGATTCAAACTTCAATGGAGACAAAGAAACTGGGGTATCGACTTTAGATTATGCTATAATTCTTGGATCAGGAGATGTCTCCTGGAGATCACACAAACAATCAGTTCTAGTGGATTCCACAACAGAGGCAGAATATGTGGCAGTAGCTGAGGCAACGAAAGAAATTGCGTGGCTCAGGAAAATTCTTGAAGATTTATAGGTAAAACAAATGCAATCAACTCCACTCATGATTGATAATACCTCAGCAATAAAGTTGGCCAAGGACCTAAAGTTCCATGATTGAATAAAGCACATCAATACTAAATATCATCTGATTCGACATCATGTTGAGGCCAAAATAATCCATCTCTGCCATTGTTCCACTAATGAGAAAATTGCGGACATCTTCACCAAAGCACTTGGAAGAGAAAAGCTTGAAAGATTCAGAACAATGCGTGGACTCACCAACATGCCTTCAGATTAAGGGGGGAATGTTGACACCTAATCATAGGGATTGGGTGAACAATTGTAATTAATGTAAATAAATAATAGAGAAGATAGAGATTTATCCGGAGATGAACCGAATAGTCACTCCCTATTGTATATAATAATGAACAACCTGAATGAATAATATAGTGTTCTGATTTGAGGAGTTACTTCCTGGTCTGACACTTTGAAAGACCAAGAGGGGCCAGCCTCTCCTCTAGTTTCTTGTCTTGGCCAATGTTTCTTTTTAGTTTTTGAAGAAATAATATCTCTCCTAATAGCCAATTTGTCACTATCGTTCGATGATATGTGCCTCCATAAAGAAGACAAAACATTTTTAAATATATGCATGGGATATAGTAAGTGGGAAATCGAAATATTCTCCCAATATGGGATCTCAGAAAATACGTATTTCCTTTTCATCCCAGTGGGAAACTTCTCAACATAGGTTTCGAAGAAATTTGGATCATCAAACAAAGGCTCCCCATTCGAATCAAGCATTTTTGAAAGCTCCTCCTTCTCCTTCTCTATTCCATATGCTCTGAGCCATTCAACTGGTGTCATTATTGTAGGACTTTGGGTTCTCTTTGGTTTACCATTCGAAGTGGATATTGCTCTTCTATAAGGGTGTTCTTATGGGAGGAATACCCTGGAGTAGTCATACACTAGATTTTGTAAGTGTTCATACCACCTAGCATTCAGAGAAGGTCCACAACATTTATATCCATGATACACTTTTGTTAAAAGACCTATGAAATTATTATATATAGTCTGACACATTAGCGATCATGAAGATATGAACAATTGGAACAAATTAAATTAATATGCGAAAAAATATTGTCACTAAACAAATCAATAAGAATGTAATTTACCAAAGAAAACTCCTAAGCCTTGATAATCATGTATGGTGTAAGAACACTTTCCATACAACGTAAAATTTCTCTGTGTTGCAGTGGGTCTTGATACATTGTACACATGTATCCCTTCCCATAATTCCTTAAATTCATCTATCGATGGTTGTAGGTATACATCCATATTCTTCACTTTTCTTCTACCAGGGACTATGAGAGCCAACGTAATATGTTCATCCATCATAGAAAACCATGGGGGGATATTGTTATTTGTTAGGGTCCAACCCTAACCCCCTTATCTTTGTAATGGGACCACGTCATAGTCAAGAGTCAATAAAGCCCATATTAATAATTGTAAGTGGTTAATCCGCAATTAATAAAG
>APFE031388603.1:0-25375 GCA_000404065.3 Pinus taeda | reverse complement strand
ATGTGTATGTTTCTGAATACTGCTAAATTGATGATCAACGTAGAGGAGGTTATGTATTATGCATGATTATAGAAATAGTGTATAATCAGGATAATCTCTGTGAATATGTGTCATATTATTCATGAATTTTCTACAGGCCCACATGTGAAGAAGATTGAAGCAGAGATCATAAACAAGTAACTGCAGTTCGATGAGCCTAAATCCACGGTGCAGACCTTAGCTCTTGTGTAACGGTTTGCCCGTCTCCAAGAAGGACCAATTTTGCAGGGACAGATCGATGAGCTTTGGAGAAAGGCACAGATCATCTTCACGTGGACGCAACCTTGGGAAGATGAGGCCCGCTAGCTTTCACAGGAATTAGAGGGAAAATTGAAGAGCATGCAGCAAACATAGAGGACAATCAGCCTCACAGCAAAAAGGCTGACAACAGAGAAGCTTGTGGATGAAGTTTGACATGCTGCAAAGCAATGCACAACAATGCTCCATCCATTGACAACTACATACAAAGGCCTAAAATCAAAGATCAAGGACATACCAGATGACTGACTCAAGGACGAGTCATATCTTTGTGTTGGGGGCCTGTTGGGTAGGGGTCAGAGCCCCTAGGTCTAGGTTTTTCCCGATTCATGTAAAGACACCGCATTTTGAGGAACAGAGTGTGATAGCACAAGGTTATAAGAGTCAAAGGGGATTTAGGCCGGGTTAGAGCCCCTTCACCCATGGCTTGCAGACCATGGTATTGTAAGGGTAAAAGCATATATAAAGGGATGTTTTAGAAAGTCTAAAAGAGGAGAATGAATTGATGAAATATCGTTGAGTATGTTTTTGTGAAATCTTTCTATATTTGGGCGAAGGGGAAGGCTCCTGCTACTGTGTGCATAGAGACCTTGGTAAGTCTGCAGCTGTGTGCGCAAGCCCCTATAGGTGTGTGTGCAGGGTCAAAAATATTGTATATGGGAGGACTTGACTAAGAAAGAATATTTTTTAGACAAATTTATGTATTCTCTTAAGTTCGCATAGTTTCTGTATTGTAGCATGTTTATAGTTCATTTTTATATATTTTTTCTGCAATTACATCATGAAGGTTCAAATACTATTTTGTATGATGAATAATACATGTTATATTAGTTTTGCGCAGTTCACAAATTTGTTAAGTAGAAAAACAATTTACGACTGTGCAATAAGGTTAACAATTCGTGAAGGTCGGATTAAGCCCTAAACTGATAGAAAACTTGCAGCCACACTACATAGTCCCTCTGCATGGAGAATGATGGTTCTAGCATCCCCAATATCGCTTCGGGTGATATTGCGGTCCGCGCTATGCAGATAATTTCCGAAAGGGCCGGTGGTATAGGGTTGTTGGTTAGCGCAGCTAACTCTGAACCTAGGTCTAATCCCCTTAAGCCAACAATAAGGTACAGAGGCGGAGATCAGAGTAGAAGACAATATAATGACCAAAGTTAAAAATAATGTAATTGACATCAATAAAATTCATATAATTCTAATTATTATCAAGGAAATGCATCCACCACAAGATGTGGAGGAACAATTCCAACTCAATTTTGTTAATTTTTCATAGGGATACATTGTTCTTTTCTTAGATAATTGCATTTCTTCATTATTATATTAAGTTCACCCAATAACATTATAACATTATTCATATCTAGACCAATATTCATCAACATATGAAATTATTTAGAAAGAACAACATCAGCATCATCAATGCAGCAGAACATAAAGGAACAATAGAAGAAAATCATGCACACATAGAGACACCAGGATTGGTCGGAGACCAGGGAAAAACCCACTATGGGGAATACCCTTGTAAATTCTTCTTCTTCTTAGATCATCATCAAATGATTCAGTAAAAGAGAGTACACTAATCCATATATTCATCAAAGCAAAAAAAATAACTAGAACATCCATAGCATGACCTTAAACATACTTATACTCAAAGATCTTGATTCTGAGGGTTGTAATGCACTGTCACTGACTGTAGTTAACTATTGGATATTGTTGTCATTGTGTTGAACACTGTTGAATAATATTTCATACTGATAAATCATATTTAGGTCCCAGACGCATGCAGAGATATAGTGAGATAGCATCTAAGATAGATCTGGACAATCTCTACAAAATTGGATGACTACGTCTGGGATAGATCTTGATGCTCTAAGGTGAACTACGTGTGGACGTTCGGGGACCAACCATACTCAGATCTACCTCAAAACCTGGATGCTCTCTTCATACTTCTGTGTGAGCATCTATGGGAGCACAGACACTCCCTTGAGGCTATTGTACCAGCATATATGGCAACCTGGACCCTACCTAGACCATTTTATGCATGCGTCCAGGATCCAAACTAAATTGCGAAAACCCTAACCTCCTAAACGCTCCCTTAGACACTCCGTGCCACTGTCCAAGACTTCCCAGATGCTCTCTAAACCATATCCATTTTCTAGGGATGAAAAGCCTTAGTTACGAGCCAGCTTCCGAAACCCAGAAACCTTAGATGTGTGCGAGCTTTGACCCTGTAGTTTTAGACCCTTTGTGTGAGCTTTCCTCATTCAGACCTGTGTGAACCAAGACAATAAGAGAAGAGAAGATGGGTTGATCAATGTGTCCAAATGAGCTTTAGGTCTCTTCTATTTATAGGCTTTCATGAGGGTCCACTTGATATTGAGTCTAACCTGTCCAATTTTACTTGTGTTTAGGGCCAACCCAATCCAATATACATGAATAAATAAATAAATTCAAAAACCAACTTCTTCTTATCCAAATAAAGTGATCTTTAGGTCGATTTTGGTCCTCTCGAAAAGAGGAATCTATTTAAATTATTATATTCATCGTATAAGTTGTCCAAAGTGGAATTTGACTGCAGTTGCAAAAATTAACACTCCCTCTCAAGTAGGGGGAATTCCACCTGCCAATATCTTTCCATCGATTAATATGCCATTCTGGTATCTTCAAGTGTCATCGTGTATCATCATTAATTATCTCTGTCATGTAGTCATCATGTTATGACCATCTCAAGTGACTCATCATTATAAATGTACATCTCGATCTATCCCTTTCTTATTCCTTGCTTATCTCTTGATTTTTCTTACTCGTATGTTGAACATTCTCAAATCTAGAAGAAGAAGAATTTGTTACCGGAGGGGAGCTTAAGCTACCACCCTCTATCCATCAGGCTACTTCCCGAAATATCTGCCAATGGGCTACTACCCAGAATATCATCATCAGAGAGCATATCATCAAGGAGCACATCACAACGTGTAACCACATCAGGGAGCAAATCTGGACCCGGAATCTCATGGGGGAGTTATAAATCTATGACCCCATATTGAGAAATCGAATATCCAAACACACAGGGGAGAACTTCTCGACCCTGGGATCACATCAGGGAGTTCAATGTCAACTTGGAACCACATAGGGTTATCTCAACCCATCCTATTTCCTACTCGTCTTCCCATCAATGACCTTGAATATTCATGTGGTAGAAAACCTGTTTTATAATCGACTTGGGTTGTACACCCCAAGTACTCTCTCAACTCGTTGGACAAACAAGGAGTGATATTCTTGACAAGCCCTACCTATGGGTATGATGCCAACTAGGGTATACTCTGCAAAGACCAATCAAGGGAGTAGCATTATCCAACCCTATGAAGATAAGGTATCATCATCTCCAACCCTATGGGTAACATATAAAGGTCGTACCCTATTTTATAGAGTTCCCTCAACCCCAGGAGCCCTCTATCTCAATTCCTCACCCTGGGAGCTCAAACAGGGAAGAAGAGTTGGCTCAGTGTCCTCGATCAGCACTGCTCTCATCATACTCAAATATGGTATTTGCTTGGACTCTCAATAGCAGACTTTTCCTATTCATACAGGACATCAAATAAAATATCATGTAAGAACAATAATAATCATATAAATAACAAATGGATATCATAATGATCCTCCCTCTCAAGGAGGTGTCAACCACAAGCCTAAGCTTGTTTCAAACAATTGCACTATCTCAATGTATGGAAGTATCTCAATCCTAACTATATATATATGGGATTTTCTTCCAATCAGATTCCACTCTATGTCATTTCAACGTATCCATGTCATATTCAGATTCTAATCAGATGGATCTCTAAGGAGCTTCTACATCTTGCCTCGCAGGTAACCGTGCTAGCAACATAGTACTCAATATCGGTTGAGTGTAAATCTATGGACCTGTTATCAATAATATCATGGCAGATATCATAATAAGCCAACACTCATATGTGCTCGTCAACAATAATCTCTATTAACAACAATACATCCATGTAGTCACATATCATAGGAGAAATATCTCAGCCTCAAAAATAAAACATCTCATGTAAACATTTCAAAGGATGTTCGGTGGCAACTCTATGTGAATGAAGCATCTCAATCATAGATTTATTCAAGTTCTATGCACATCAAGTATATATATATATTCAAAGATATTCAAAGATAGAACATCAATGCTTCAAAGATAGAACATAGAACATCAAAGATTCAATCAACTGTCGGATGCCATGTCAAGTTCAACAACATCTTGAACTTCAAATCGAAGTGTCCAAGGATTTGCATTTCCATTATTCAAAAATATTTTTCAACAACTTAGCAATATAGAATTTATTTCCCAAATTATAGAAATTGATTCGTCATGCTATGATACATAATTTAAAGCTTCAGAATCCATCTCCCTTTTCCTTAGTTCATCAGAGGCTCATTGCCTGTCAAGAGTAGACCATCAGTATGTAAAACCAAAATCAAAGCCATGCCTTGGAACTCATCATCCTAACTTCATCAGATAACTCACAAATATGGACATATCTGGATCGGGGACCTTGCTTCATGCAATTCTCTCTGCAAGCATAATGCCTTAGTAAGCCAACATAATTAATCTTACATAAACCAATGTTGTATCAACAAAGTCATCTCATAAAAGTTCAGAATTCAGATCAAAACTATTATCAAAGTCATCAATATCACAGGATCGATTCTTTCAACCAGGTGATAGATGGAGTATATATCATTTCTTGACTTCATCTATCATGACAACAAGTTGTCATCAACCATGAAATATCAATCCAAAACTTCATGAAGCCATTCTCATAATCATAATACAAGTTATTTTTGTCACTAGATGCAAATGCATACACCAAGGATAAGTCATGCAGGTTCCATTTCATACTGAATCACAAACATCAGTACCTCAGCCATTGTGCTATGAACAAGGATTCCAATACAAAACCATTTTTCCGAATACCCACATAATTCATTGAAGGTCATTGTGCCCACATAGCATTGACATCAGGGAAAACCAACAATCACAAAAAATCAAATCATTAGTCACTAGGTCAAATCCAAATTTGTTATCTTAGAGAGATCTATAGTCCAAAGCATAGCCCAATCATCAATTCAAACTTCTAATTCATTGTCAAGCATCATGTCAAAGCTCTAAACACAACTCATCTATATCAGTCACCAAATCATGCCAAACTCTTGCAACACAAGCCTCAAACACAATGACATATATATATGTATGTCCCAGTCACCTACAAACACAAGTTCACTCCTCATGTTCATATTATGGCAAACATTCAAGATTTTCCTACTTGCAGATCTTATAGTTATCTACAACAAATTTGTAGTACTAACATATTTCAGGTGAATATCCAATTTCATGCACAGTACTTCATTTTTTGTGATCATCAATTTAACCCAAAAACTTTAGAAATCAGTTTATAGTGTCAGAATATGTCAGAGACACCTCAATTCAGAATTCATCCAGCTTCAAAAAAAATTGGATGATGATCAACTGTAGTCAAACCCTTGGACGCTCCCTTCAGGTTAGAATGGGAGTGTCTTTAGCTTCCTAGATGCTACCTAGGCCTTAGCATGCGTGCATCGAGGGACAAAATCTCTCAGTTCTGTGCCTATTTTACAAGCTTCAAATCTGAGACTTTGTTGCAATTCAATAGTGTCATATGCACATAAATAATCCTTCAACAGTATAGAATGAAAATAGTGATGTGAGTAAGAATCTTGAGAAGATATTCTCTGTCTCATTGGGATTCTACTTCATTCATCTTCATTCATGTCATCAACCTGTCTCTACTGGAGTCAGGAAATAGCAGATCTATTAGATATATATCTATCATGGTCATCAACATCAATTTATCAATCTTTCATTAATTGATTAGACTTGAAATATTAGGGCAGCATATAGGTGTAACATTATGTCTCAAAGATTATGAACACAATAATACTTTCTATCAAGGTAATCCCACAAGTTAGGCCAATCAGATATGCCATAGTTACGCATCTCATCAAGATATGACCATAGTTAGTAAGAGCTCTAGAATATCAATCTCATAGTTATACCTCTAACATCAAGGTTACCATGCTTTTCATTATCAATAAGATCAAGTTAGGTCATTCAATAAAACTTTACCCAAGCAACAAGAGTGACCATCTCTCTTTCCATTAGCTTTCAGCATGCTTATCACAAGCATTGTCAATAGTATCATGTATAAGAATTAATGAGCTAACCTTCTATGTGAAATCCATCATGTCTTATGTATGACAAGTATCAAGAGTATCATCTACTAGAGTCAAGGTGTTAGCCTTCTTTATAGGATCAAGATATCTAACAGATAGATGTTAGCTGAACATCAAGTATATCGATCTATCAACATTAGATAGCCTCATAGACTTCAAGAAGATCAAAATATTCAACATCGGGTGCATCATTTCACCATAGGAGACAAGATCCAAGTCTCTTTCATATTCATGTATGAGCCATTAAAGAGACATTCTCATCATACCCTAAGTCTTACCTAGCCATCAATGTTACTGCTAAAATATAACATACCATGCATATCTTGTGGTATTCAAATACCTGTGCACATTTTCATTAGACATAGGTAGCTTGAAGTACTTTGTCATATTCTCAAAGAGTGTCTCTTAACCTCTTTCAGCTCTAACCATCCTTCCTTCATTTCAAAAGATCCTCAATAAGGATCCACTCATCACGTCTCATCAAGGAGGTTAGAAACATCTATATACTTAAATACATATGCAGGAAGTATAAACAATAAAAATGATAATCAGATCCATAAGTCTAAACAAAAGTAAGAGGCATCATAAGTGAAGAAATACTTATTTTCAATGAGAAGTGATCCTCTCCCTCTAGAACCAGTCACCACCATCCATTGTCTGCATAACATTGTTACCTTTAATCAACCAACCAGGCCTACTAGATATTATCCCATTTGGGGCTTCATCAAATCTCCCTCAAGTGCTTGAGCCTCATTTGACCATGCTATATCTCATGTATTTTCCATAAACCAGGGTTTCTCTCAAACCCTAATACTAATAATCAAGTTGCCTAGGGTATTCTTCAAACCCTAAAATATTTTAGGTATCCACCATCCTCTTCTTGCTTCCATTAAAGGTGTCATCATCGGGGCGATCTCAAGTGATTTTATTTAGCCCATCTTTGATACCATTTTAATTTTTCATAGGGCTACATTGTTCTTTGCTTAGATAATTGCATTTCTTCATTAGCATATTAAGTTCACCCCATAACATTATAACATTATTCAGATCTACACCATTATTCATCAGTATATGAAATTACGTAGAAAGAAAAACATCATCATCATCAATGTAGCAGAACATAAAGGAACAATAGAAGAAACACATGCACACACAGAGACACCAAGATTGGTTGGAGACCAAGGAAAAACCCACTATGGGAAAAACCCCTGTAAATTCTTCTTCTTCTTCTTCCTAGATCATCATCAAATGATTCAGAAAAAGAGAGTACGTTGATCCATATCTTCATCAAAGCAACAAAAACAACTAGAACATCCATAATATGACCTTAAACGTACTTATACTCAAAGATCCTAATTTTGAGGACTGTAATGCATTGTCACCGACTATAGTTAACTTTTGGATATTGTTGTCACAGTGTTGAACACTATTGATTATTGTTGCATACTGATAACCCATCTTTAGGTCCTAGATGCATGCAGAGATATTGTGTGCAAGCTTCTAAGATAGATCTGGACGCTCTTTGTAGAACTGGATGACTGCATCTATGACAGATATGGATGCTCCCAGGTGACTTGTGTACGGGCGTCTAGGGACCAACCATACTCAAATCTACCTCAAACCATGGATGCTCTCTTCAGTCTTCTGTGTGAGTGTCTATGGCATTTAGGACACTCCCTTGAGGCTATTGTGCCAACATCTATGGTGGATCAAACGCTCTCTAGACCATTATGTGCATGCGTCCTGGATCCAAACTAAACTGCGAAAACCCTAACCTCCCAGACGCTCCCTTAGACACTTAGTGCCAACGTTCGAGACTTCTCGGATGCTCTCTAGACCATATTGTGCCAGATGAAAAACTTTAGTTACAAGCCAGTGTCCGAGACCCAGAAATCCTAGATGTGTGCGAGCTTCGACCCTGTAGTATCGAACCCTTTCCGCGAGCTTTCCTCTATCATACCTGTGCAAACAAAGACAATAATAGAAGATAAGATGGCTTGATCAATGTTTCCAAATGAGCTTGAGATCTCTTCTATTTATAAGATTTCATGAGAGTACACTTGATGTTGAGGCCAACCTATCCAATTGTACATGTGCTAAGGGTCAACCCAATCCAATATACATGAATAAATAAATAAATTTTAAAACCAACTTATGCATATCCAAATAAGGTGATCTTTAGGTTTATTTTGGTCCTCTAGAAAAGAGGAATATATTTCAATTATTATCTTCATCATATGAGTTGTTCAAAGTGGAATTTGACCGCAGTTAAAAAAATTAACAATTTTTTTAGAAGAAGCAAAAAGGATCTCGTGGAAGAGGAAGAGACATATTTAACAAAAATATGGAGGACAATATTACTATTGTAACAAATTTAATCATTTTGAGAGAGATTGTGGAGATAAAATGCATGATTTAGAAAATAAATGTGTCAATGTTGTTTTTAAATAGACCAAAAATGAAAAACTATATATATCAAGTTTAATGACACACAATGAAGAAAACGAGATTGGGTACATTGATTCCATATGTTCAATATATATGACATCTTAGGAGGAATTTTTCACAAGAATAAATGACAACTATTCTAGTGCACTAATAGTTGTAAATGATAGAGCTTTATATTTTAAAGTGAAAGCTACAATAATAATCCTAGCATTGAATGGAAATAAGAGGTTTATTGATAATATATTGTTGCCACCGATATTAAAGAAAACATATTTCTATAGCATAGAGGATGTAGAAAAACTACAAGTTAATGTTTGACAATAAAGAATGTTTAGTCATGTACAAGCTCAAAAAAAACACAAATGTGGCAAGAGGAGAAACCATTACAGAGAGTAATATCAAACTCGCATTTCCCTCAAAGAAATCACAATTTAAACATTATAGATGAAATCAGTAGTAAGCTTTGGCATTTGAGAATGAGACATGAGCCCACACCCAGATTCAGAGACACCTGAAACTGCATAATAAATAAATTAGTAGCATAGAGGAGCAAGAGAAATGGTTTTCCAAAGGCATCAAGGGCCTCCAAGAGAGCACCTTTTATGTGCATCAAGCCCTGGACTCAAATAATCTTCAAGATGCTCTAAATTATTCGACCCATATGTTTGCAGAAATCAATGATTTCCCCTTACAAATATTATGATCTATAACCTAATCTTCTATGTGACTTTTTAGAACCCACGTAACTTATCAAATTGGATTAGGCAAGTATAGCCCCATCCCTCTGGTCATTTTAGGCCACACGATTAGATCCATGCTTACACAACCTCGGCGGCTCTTAGAACAATGCAAATCCATAAAAAAAAAACCTTCTCTCCTTACTGATCTGGGTTGGATGGAGGGTTGAAAGAGTTGGAATAGGAAGAGGACTTTCATATTTTTACTAAGACCTAAACAATAATTCCTTCCTTTTTTGGGTCTTGGGTTTGGATCATGTGGTGAATATCAAGAAGAATATAGAGAATCAGTTGGGTTTTCCTATGGGTATACAACCTCTTCTTCATGAAGGGAAGAAGCTTCAAGATCTATTTTAGTTCCAAGAATACAACGTTTCAAGAAATTCCACCATTGCCTTGAAATTAAGGTTGCACGAGGGTGCTTCAAGGTCTAGGAATCCAAGAAGTTTAGTATCATATAAGGATGTGGTGTGAGGCATGTTAAAAATTGTAACTAGGTTTGAGTCTTCATTATGATCTAATTGTAATCATGACATTGTATATTCTTTATAAAGAAAGAAAATTAAAGGAAGAGAAACTATATTTTAGTTTTGGAGTATGGGTTTCATACTCAAATTTGAGTCAAAAGCATGTTGTTTGTGCTTTTAGGTCTTCTAGGTTTCTAGGATGAAGAATAATATTGGTCATGTGTCATAGTCACAATTGGAGTCATTGTAATGGAAGAGAAAGGACAAGTTGGCCCAAGAGAAAGGACAAGTTGGCCTAAGACAGGGTAATTTGACCCTCAATAAAGGCTATAAACAGAAGGGAGATTGATCTCATTTGGATACTCATCTCAAGCTAGTTTGATCTGCAATAGTGAAGGTGAAAGAAGAGTAGCTGGAGGATGAAAAATAGGAGAAGAATTCAAAGTTTGTCAAGGGTTATATTTATCTTTGTCTCACTAGGGTTTGTAAAGTTTCCATCTTCAAGAGGACGAAATTTTGAAGTAGTTGTAGGGGGCCGAAGTTGCAGGGCCAAATATTGCAGGGGTCGAAATTGCAGTAGTAATGTTACAGCATCGAAGTCTTGGAAGTTGTTCTAAAGCAGATCGTGTAGGGGCTAGCTTGGGTCTCGGAGAGTTCATTGGATTTGGTATTTGGATCTTGAGAGTCTCTTTAGTAAGAAGATTCTTAAGAAGAAGAGAACCATTTTCTAGGTTTTCCCCTTGAAGGGGTTTTTCCCTGGCTTAGAGCCTATAGCTTGTGTACTCTGTCTCTTTGTGATCTTCTTGTTTTTTATAATTGTTTTTATAATTGCTTGATGAACATAATCAAAAAAATAATAAAAGAATATATAACATCACAAGAAATAATCAAGCTAAGGAAAATAATTTATAAGTATCAAGTCTCCATATTTTCCAACATGGTACTAGAGCTAAGGTGCAAGCAGGAGTCTGAAGATCATAAGTTAGTTGGCACAATGTTAATAATTATAAAGAAGGGTTTCAATTTTCTTGTAAATCTTGCTTTATCCATCAAGAACTACATAATGAAGATCATCTCCAAGCTAGTAAAGGAAACAGTAGAAGGAAATATGTTCTCCACTTTATCTGGCACCTTCAAGGATGAGAATGTATGGGTTATCGATAGCAGTGCATCCAAACATATGACGGGAGAATGCAGTAAACTTCAGACCTTTTCAAAAGGAAATTCATTTCATTCTATCGAACTTGGAGACAACAAAATCTATCCACTAAAAGGCATTGGATATACATAATTGGAGCTGGAATCAAGTGGAAACATTCACCTCATCAACATCTTATATGTTCCAAGTTTGAAGAAAAAATTGCTTTCTATTTCTTTTCTAGAGGGTAAGGGTAATAGGGTTGTTTTTGTTGATGGTAAGGTTTTGGTTTGGGATAACGGCTCTTGTATTAATGAAGCAAGGATGATTGGTATTTGTGAGGGAACATTGTATAGACTTTATACACCTCTAGCTCAAGCCCTAGTTCACTTGGAAGTGAGTCCTTCCGAACAATGGCATAGAAGGTATGGGCACCTTAATTATAATTTGTTGCCATCTATGAGTCAAATGGTCAATGGCATCCCCAAAATAAAGGAAGATCATGAAGGAATCTATAAGGGGTGTGCTTTAAGAAATAATGTAAATAAACCATTTGGAAGTAGTGAAACTAGAGCTAAAGAAATTTGGATCTCATACACTCAAATGTATGTGGACCTATGATAGTAAAATCTCTTGGTGGACATCCATATTATGTAACCTTCATTGATGATTACTCAAGGAAGAATTGGATATACCTTCTTAATAACAAGGATGAGGTATTTGAAAAGTTTCAGGGGTTCAAGAATGAAGTGGAAAATCTAATCGAGAGAAAGATCAAAATTCTAAGGTAAGATAATGGTGGAAAATACACCTCTAAATAATTGATAGCTTTTTGCAAGGAAGCACGAGCCAAGAGGTAGATCATTATTCCCTACAATCATGAACAGAATGGAGTGGCAGAAAGGAAGAGCCCTACTATTGAATAATGTGTCAAATCTATGCTTAGCGATCAGGTTATCCCTAAGTTCCTCTAGGGAGAGGCATGTATGACGGTTTTTTACCTGCAAAACTGAAGTCCTCATGGGATCCTCAATAACATGACACTAGAAGATGAATTTATAGGAAAGAAGCCAATTGTGGATCATCTTCGTATATTTGGTCATCATGTGTACATTCATTTACCCAAGGATAAAAGAAAGAATTTATATCCTACTAGTTTAAGGGGCATCTTTGTTGGGTATAGTGCTTCATCTAAAGCATACATAATATACATCAAGGAGGACCATCGAATAGAGGTAAGTAGAGATGTCATCTTTGATGAGATTAGAGATTACAAGAAATCAAAGGATGTTCCAATTGACTCTGATGAACAAGAATTTATTATCTTTGAAAATATCTCTAGGGATGATCCAAGAGGATCCTTAAAATGCTCAAAATTTATCAATCTCATATGCTCATGAAACTAGAGCCAAATCAAATAGATCATCACACTAATTTCGGTGGTATGTTCGATTTCCAAAATGGCCTCCGTATGAAAGAGAAAATGTGTTTTGAATTTTTGTCCAAATAAGCAAAAAAGGATTGCAAAGTAGGCCAAGTGGCAGCGCCAGAGCAAGACAAGTGGTAGCATGAGAACAGGGCATGTGGGAGACAAGTGGCAGCATGAGAAGAGGGCGCGTGGGACTAGAAGATGTACCCCACAAGTCAAACTACCAAGCAGAGAAGTCGTGGGTCGAACCCTTGACCATCGGGTTGTCGGCCCAAAATCGTACCAGTAGACGATGGCATGACTTATTATAGCATCGACGCAAGTCTATATTTAAGGTTCAGTGGTTTTGGTTGAAGTGAAAATGATTGGAAGAACTTGTCATATTCAGCAATCCCTCACCAAACCTGGTATATATTTCAATGCCGCTCAAAACATAGTGCCACTCCAAACCATATGTTAATGTCAATCCATATATATCACCATTGAACTATATTGTTACACCGTATCTCAAATATCGCGCGGCATTACCAATCCATTCAAACCATATGACATATATATGATATGGACCATACCAATATTACCATATAGTTCAACTATGTAATATGCAGTTGTAACACGATACGATGTAATACCAAGAAAATCCCAGGAGGCCCGCGGGTTTGACCGCGGAACCTCTCGTGGGTCTTATAAAAACCATTACCATTGTGCCATCGACAAGGGAGATATAAAGTGATGACTATGTAATTTTTTTGGACAGTGCCTGTAAATGCCTCTTGAGGCATATATTAGCCAATATTGGGCCTTTTTGTAATCTGAAAGTTGCGCTGGGATGCTGAGGCCGAGACCTTTCAGTTGGCAGTAGCCATTGAAGCTTGTGAGTAGATTCCAAAATGGTGAATTTTGATGTAAAGAGACTTATGAGCATTTTCAATACATTTGACGCCCATTGGAAGCGGACCCAGAGATGCAGTCGAGAAGGGACGAACTCCGTCGTCAAATTTTTTGTGTTTGCTTCTTATTTTTGTTGTTCATGGTTGATTTTAGATTTCAAGTTTTTAAGTTTAAGGCACGTAAAAATTCATTTTACTTATTAATTCACTTAAATAGAAACCTTAGTTAATATTTGAAGAAATTGAGAAAATAGTCCATTATGTTGTCTTTTTTATCGTATTTTGGTATCAGAGCAAGGTTGATCATGTATAATCAGGATATTTTCCAATGTGAATATTGACTAGATCCTCGTGGCGACGTGGAGAAGGGAAACTTGATAAGATAAAAGTAGAGATTGGAAAGAGGAAAGTCTCTCAAAAGTTGAAGATGGGGGAATTCAAATGAAGGAGAAGCTCTTAAAACAAAGGTCATTGGACAGGAGAAATATTAGAAAATGTTTCTTAATATGAAAAGGATGATTGCAGAACTTTATGAAGGCAAGAAGACTAGAGATGCAGCTTCATCTCCTAAAGGAACGAAAGAGATAAGGGAAAGGAAAAGTTTATGGTAATGAACCTCCTCCTCCTCCATCTTCATCTTCTTCTTTATTCTCTTATTATTCAAGTTTAGATTCAAACTCACAAAAGAAGCGAAAGAAATCACCTTTTTTGAAGCTTGATGTTGAGTTTGAGTTGCCAATATATGATGGTGAAATGAATCCTAAAAAGTTAGATAACTAGATAAAACAAATTGAGGTGTATTGTAGAATTCAAATTGTTATTGATGAATCTACAAAAATTCAGTTAGCTTCACTTAGAATGGAAGGAACAATTTTGATTTGGCGGGAAAGTAAAACTCAATCAGATTTGAAGCAAAAAGGTAAAATTATCTCTTCATGGTCTAAATTTGTTAAAAGTCTTAGAAAGAAATTTTATCATTTAGGATATATGCAACAAGTTGTAATGGATTGGCAACATTTAAGGCAAGGTATAAGATAGTGTGTGCAAGAGTTTACACAGGAATTAAGGAAAACGAAATTAGCACTTAATGTTCCATTAAACACACGGGAAACTTTGTTAAAGTATATTAGAAGTTTCCATTCTTAACTGTGACATAATTTGCTTATGTTTAATCCAATTGGCTTTGATGAAGTGTGTGCACAAGCCATTCATATTGAATCAGGTGGTAGGCCTTTTTGATCAAGCTTTTCAAAGAAACCATTCAAGCATTCAAAGAACAAAAATTCCAAAGAAGGTAAGGGAAAGAGTAAGTTGAAAGGGAAGAAATCGGCAACAACAAAGGAGGAAGGAGAAAGGCCTGCTTGTACTCATTTTCAGAGGGTTGGACATGAAGACTTCAAATGTTGGAAGCTTCATCCTGAACTTAAACCAAAGAAGTTCCTTAATAAGAAGGATGAAATGAAAGTTAATGTTGCATTCCAACAAGATTTGGGATCTGACTCTGGTGATGAAAAGAATATTACCATCATGGGTCTAACAGGTATTCCCTCTTAAACTAGCTCTAGTTCTACTTGCTCTACATCTTCTTCAAAATCTAATAATATGATTGAAGAAAAGAAGAGAGTTGAATTGTTTCACATAAGGATAATATCCAAGCACACTAAGATAGACACATTATTGGAAGTGGATCACAAGAAAATCTTATTTTTGAGGAACTAGTAAGGAAATTGGGATTGGAAACTAAAAATCATCCAAAACCATACCCTTTAGGATGGTTGAAAGAAAATACTCAGATGCAAGTCATAAAATAGTGTCGATTAGGGTTTTCAATTATAGCTAATTTTGTTGATGAAGTTGAGCTAGATGTGATTCCTTTGGATATATGTGGAGTTGTGTTGGGCAGTCCATATCTTTATGATAGAGATGCCATATTTCATAGAAAGTAGAATAAGTATCATCTCTTTAAAGATGGAATTGAATACATTGTCAAGGCACGCAGAATTAAGACAAACTTGGATTTAATCAATGTCGGTCAGATGAAAAGGTTAATAAATTCAAGTGAAAAGTTTATTCTCATGATTTTTAAAGAACAACCTAAAGATAAGTATGATGTTTTTCAAGGGTGTGATTCTCAATTTAAGGACAAATTGGTTGAAATGGTAGATTCTTATAAAGAATTACTTGAAGAACCAAAAAGTTTACCTCCAAAACGAGAAATACAACATGAGGTTCAACTTCAATCTGATGCCCCTCTTCTGAACATTGGCATGTATTGTATGTCAATCATATAAAATGAAGAGATTAAGAAACAAATTTAGGAATTGGTTGATAAAGGATTTATTCGAACTAGTTCTTCTCCATGTGGATCACCGATCATATTAGTCCCAAAGAAAGACGAAACTTGGAGAATGTGTGTTGATTTTAGAGCCTTAAATAAAATCACCATCAAGAATAGGTATCATTTTCCTAGAGTTGATGATTTGCTTGATCGGTTAAAGAATGTTGTTTACTTTACAAAATGGTTAAGAATCAGGACCTACTCAAGAAGATGTTGAAGGTCCTTGTGAGCCTATACAACAAGTAATTGTTCCAAAAAATCGAAAGAGGCATGTTTGGTTGAAAACCACTCTTCAAGAGGCAAAAGGACATACAACATTAGGGACATTGAGAGAAAGTAAGAGACCAGAGGTATTCTAGATATGTTGCATACATGACAAAGATGATTGAGGCAAAACCTTCTTCGTATGAGGATACAACTAAGCATCAAGAATGGAGAAGTGATATGCAGGCCCTAATACTAGTCCATAATAAACAACATGTATGGGAGATTTTCCCTAGGCCAAGTTACAAATCAATAGTCACTTCAAATGGATTTATAAGATAAATCATGTTGCAGATGGGAGTATCAAGAAATATAAGGTAAGGTTTGTATAAAGGGTCTTCTCATAGAAAGAAAAGATTGATTATGAGGAAACCTTTGCTCCCACAACTAAATATACAACAATAAGATCACTTGTTTCGTTGGTTGCTTCTATGGTATGTAACATCCATCAAATGGATGTCAAGGAAAATTTCCAAAATGGGACCATTGATGAGGAAGTCTACATTGAGCAGCCTCAAGGATTTGAAATAAATCAAAGGGAAAATCATGTTTGCAGGTTGAAGAAGACTCTATATGGCTTGAAGCAAACACCAAGAGCATGGTATGTAAGAATGTATGCATACCTATTAAGACATGGTTTTACTAAGAGTTTTTTAGATCCAAAACTACATATCAAGGTGGTCGAGGAGGAGCCAATTATTATGCTTTTATATGTGGATGATCTGCTAGTTACAGTTGTAGATCGATGGATTCAGGTATGCAAGAGGTAGTTAGCAGCCGAGTTCGATATGAAGGATCTTGAAATTATGCATTACTACTTGGTACTAGAAGTATGGTAGAAGTCGGGGGAGATTTATCTTGATCAAGGAAAAAATGTGATCAAGATACTTCAGAAGTTTGGCATGATGGATTGCAAGCCTATGATGACTCCTATGGTTACAAATTTGAAAAAGTTGATGAGTTAATATTCTAGTCTGGTATATCCTATTTGCTACAAAAAATTGATTGGCTCCTTGATCTATAATTGATCTAAGACAAAGAATAAGGTGTTACAGACTCATGTGCATGGAGAGCCTATGTTATTTTGTGCAATGGATCGATAAGATTGCGAAATACACACGCAATGAAGCAGTTAAAGAAAACATAATAGGCAACACATATAAACACAAGAAGTTTAATAAGGAGTTCACCCAATACTCCTGGGCTACATCTCCTGGTCCAGCCTTCAGTGATGGCCTCTCTATTATGTTTTCAAGCAGAGTTTTTACAATAGTGAGCTCAATTTGAGTCTCACAGAACAGATATAAATCAGCAAGACTATACTTGGGTCCCCCAAGTCTCTGGAGTACACAGACTCTCCTTACTGAATCTTGACCTCTATTGGTCACAATGGTATGATTCCAATGTGAGACTCAATACATGAAAAGCATATACAGAGGAGTTCGCTTGAACCTCTCAAGACTTCTTTGGAGTACACGGACTCCCTGGCTCTCTCTAGCTCTGTCTTAACTCTGGCTCGATGCTGCCTTTGCTTCTGCAGGTCAACTCAACTTCTTCTTTCTGCTCTCTGCTCTTAGCTTTCTTAACTTGCCTTCTTCTTTCTCTGTCAGTTCGTGGTTCTAAGCCAATCTGCTTTTTGACTTTTCGTTTCCGCTTCTCAGCTTTCCGATTCCCCTGCCTTTGTCCGTTTGAATCCCTCTAATTTGCGTAATCATCACTGTATAACGCCTCACAGGGAGGTGGCCACCTATTTCATAACGAACTGAGTGTCATTTCTCTTGGACATATTTGAAACGACTGTTTATTCCGTTAACTCCAATAATGCCTGTGAAACATGACCTTCTTCCAATGCAACGGACTTCAAATCCTATACAACTCTGCTTGTGAACCTCGTCAAATCCGGTCATCTATCAGATTGCGTCTCTATCGTTGATCTGGAGCCTCCAAATCCTACGGTCATCGTCCATATCGAGCGGCTAAGTAACATGATGTTTACCCGTCCGATGTGAGCGGTTTTCTCTCTCTTCCACTGGATGCATGGCACCCATTGTGTGGCATCGGGCGGGACTCGATTGAAACCACTTACCACTCGAAGCCCCTATGATATTCTGTCGGTTTTTGTGGGATCCCATTTTTTACGGAATTGGGATGATATTCGTTACATTTTATGATTTTTCGGGTCCGAGGCTTGCGTTCTTTCCTTCTCTGAGGGGTTTGCCCTGCGATATGCGATTAGCGACTTGTCGCTAATCTGATATCAGAAACTACCCCTATTTCTCAAAATGGCCTCTACCTTTGCTAATTTGCGACAGCGCGCGTTACCATGGACCGACGGTCTATGCGCTTGACCGACGGTCCTCGTTTCTCCGCACTGATCACAAATTGCAACTGTTACGAGGATATGTCTGATAAGCTTGATCTTTCTAAGACTTTTAATCCTTGACAGATTTTTTAAAGAGTTCATGAAAACTTAGAGAGTGTTCTAAGATCCAATTTGGATCACTCCTTGAAGTATCTAGTGAATACCAGGGCAAACATTTGTTTTAGAGTAAATGTCCTCGGTTAGTTTCATATGGAGCCAACGCATGATCATTGGATTGCAGTTAATCATATCTTAAGATACTTTTGTGGGACCATACATCGCTGCCTCAAGTATACTGGGAATGAAATCCAACTCATGGATATACAGATTCAGATTGGGGTGGCAGTGAGTCAGATGGAAGAAGCACAATAGGAGGATGTTTCAACCTTAGATCTTCCATGGTTTCATGGATAAGCAAAAAGTAGGATACAACTTCTTTGAGTAGTGTTGAAGTTGAATATGTTGTTGCAAGTAAAGTGTGCAGGGAAGTAGTTTGGCTCAGGAATTTATTATCAAACTTGTTTGAAAGACCACTCAGCCCTACATGGATACATTGTGATAATCATAATTGCAGAAAGTTGATTGAAGACTCGATGTTTCATGCTAAGAAGAAGCATATATATAACAAGTACCACTACATCAGAATCTTAGTACGAGATAGGATCGTGGAGTTGCACTATTTATCTACAGATGAATAGGTAGCTGACATATTAACTAAAGAGTTACCAAACAAAAAGCTTGAGTACATGAGAGGTAAGCTTGGTTTGGTGGATATCTCTTCCCTAGTTGAGAGGGAGCGATATCAGATAGTGCTTGTCTTTATGGGTAAAGCACTAGATTAGGACTAATAGCCATAAGTCTTAGTGAAGGCCATAAAGAAAGAATGGATTACAGAGGATTCGATAAGCATCTAGATTGAAAATTCTTATGGATTAGAGAATCCATGGAAAGAAGTTGGTGATTGATGCTCTTTGAGGATGAGGTAGGGCATCCAAGATAAGAGTAGTCGAAGAGGACCGATATTCTTTGAGGATCTGGTTTTGGGAATCCAAGATAAGAATAGTCCTAAAAGGACATACATTGTATACATATGGATGGAGTATGCACCTTGAGAGGTAGTGTGGCAACTCATGTAAAACCTCCCAGCATAATGCTCATAATTAAAGATGAGCCTTTCCAGTTAAGGCCTTCAAGGACAATGTTGGTTATGATGTAAAGATGCTTGAAAAAATGTGGCTTATCAATCTGACTCTTCTTATGATAATTCTTCAAGATTGAGATTTTTTATACCATGAATACCTCCCTTGTTAAGAGGGAGTGTTGAAAATTGTAACTAGGTTCGGTCTTCATTATGTTGTAATTGTAATCATGACATTATATATTCTTTATAAAGAAAGAGAAATTATATTTTATTTTTGGAGTATGGGTTTCATACTTGAATTTGAGTCAAAAGCAAGCTCTTTGTGCTTTTAGGTCTTCTAGGTATTTCTAGGTCTTTCCAGGATGAAGAATAATATTGGTCATGTGTCATAGTCCCATTTGGATTCATTGTAATAGAAGAAAATATGTATTTTATCATGTAAAATCCATGGATAATCCCAAGACAAAGTCATCCCAAGAGAAAGAACAAGTCGGCCTAGGGGAGGGCAATTCAACCCTCAAGAAATGTTATAAATAGAAGGGAGATTGACCTCATTTGGGCACTCAACTATAAGAGTGAAGGTGAAAGAAGAGTAGCTAGAGGACGAAAAAAGAGGAGCAAAAGTCAAATTTTGTCAAGGGTTATATTTATCTTTGTCTCGCCAGGGCTTGTGAAGATGTCAACTTCAAGAGGATGAAATTTTGAAGCAATTGTATTTGCGCGAATTTGCAAGGTGAAAATTTTTTTGTAGGGGTCAAAATTGCAGTAGCATTGTTGTAGCATCAAAGTCTTGGAAGTTGTTTTGAAGCAGATCTTGTTGGGGGCTAGCTTAGGTGTTGGAAAATTCATTGGCTTGGATCTTTAGGTCTTGGAAGTCTCTTTTGTAAGCATATTCTAAAGAATAAGAGAAGTGTTTTCCGAGTTTTCTCCTTGGAGGGGTTTTTCCCTGGCTTGGAGCCTATATCTTGTGTACTCTGTCTCTTTATGATATTTTTGTTTTTTTTATAATTGCTTAATGAACATAATAAAAGAAGTAATAAAATAATATCTAACATCACAAGTAAGTATCAAGATAAGGAGAATGAGTTATAATTATCAAGTCTCCATATTTTCCAACAAGGCAAAGGTTCTAATCCATCATATTTGCCACAATGCAATCTTGGACCTTACATTGTTGAACAATACAAACAAGCACCCACCATGGAGGTTAATCTAACAAAGATAAATCATATTTTCTTTGTTCTTCAATCAAAGGCAATGATTTGTAGATTTAATGGGTTTTGGCCAAGGTCCGATGTTTTGTAACAACGGGTTTTTACAACCTGGACCAACAATTGTGACATATACCTATGCTCGAAAGGGGTTTTTATTATTCAATTCAATACCCAAGCAGATTTCGAGAGAGTTTTGAAAGAAGGGACTTCGTTTTGTGGAAATGTGGGGTTTTTTGTCCCATGTTGGTGTTGGTCACTTTAATTGTTTATTAATTTAAACAACCAAGTGCTACATGAATTGTCAACCCAGGGAAGTCTGTTGTTTCAAAGGCAATCACACACTGTATATGATCAATCCCAAAAGCAATGAAAAGTTGTAGTAAGAATTACACTAATCACACCTTGCTTTAAACAAACTGAAGTTCTACTCTAAGTTATAACAGGAACAATCTCTCTATTGTAGACAATTTTCGAGAGAATCCTAGATTACATTAAAAAGAGCAATCTAGGAAAAGAAATCAATCTGCAAAGGAAAAGACTAATTGTGCTATAACAGATAACAGGACCCTATTCCCCAAGCAGGAATCTTCAACACCTATTTCTGATTACCATGCTTCACAAACTCACTCTGTAAACTAGATTACCAATTAAAATAATCATTGATTACCTATGAATGAATTTATAAAAACAATGCAATAATCAAATGGAAATAGAGTTTCAGCAATAAATACAGAGTTCCAATAACCCATAAGTAATTTTAGCAAACAGAGTTTAACAAGGCATGAATAAAAAATAACACTTAACACACTATAGAAATTAATGAGTGAATCTTGTGAGGAAGGTGGGCCCTTTCCTTCTCACAAGATTCCCCAGAAAAAGGAACTAAGAAGGAGTGCTTAGAATAATATTTTATTCATCTCTCGATGTATCATATTACAAAAAGATTCAAGTTCCTTTACTTTCAGCTAAACCTTCCCGTAGTCTGTCCCCCTATAATGCTGATGTCTCCTCTATTTAAAAAGGAGACATCTATTATACATTTGATTACATTATAAATCCTATTCTTAACCCGATATGCTAAAATAGGATAATTGGTTCTTCCATTAGCAAAATGTTGTTACAATGGTTGTGACAATGCCGACTTTGGAATGTAGTTGTTGCGGCCAGTGTAACAGCTCCTTCGAGGATCTTTTCTTGTTGCTGCCGAATCTGAAATGCAAATCATAGACTGTTTCAGCAATGGGATTTGTGCACTGTTCTAACTGTTTCAGCAACGTAGACCGCAATGATAAATCTGCAGTTTTCAAACTATTTCAGCAACATAGACCGCAATGCTAAATCTGCAGTCTTCAGACTGTTTCAACAACTATATATTTCCGATCAATGGTTAATTATGAAAGTAATGTAAAATTATATGTAAAACAAATTAAACATATAGTAACGAGAAGAAATGTTATATACCTTTGGAAAATGGATTAAAGTAATAACATAGACTTTAAATATGGGTTGAAAAATGGTGGAATGATAGCAAAATATGTGAGCAAAAAGGTACAATGTAGGGTCCTAATAGTTGGTTCCCATATTTTGATGCCACAACATTGGTGGTCTTGACAATGCCAGCATGGGTGAGGCTACCTAATCTTCCCCTTCTTTTTTTGCATCACATGGTTCTTGAGGAGATTAGAAACACTTTGGGGTCATTTAAAAAGATGAACTCTTATAGAATGGAGAGCGGGTTATTTACCTTCACTAGAATTTGTGTAAAAATAAACCCAAGTAAAAGTCTATGTGATTACATTTAGATGAAACATAAAACCTTCCAGTGGACCCAAATTCTGGATTATGAATAAACAACATTTATATACCACTCATGTGACCAAATAGGACATTTGCAAGACACATGAGCCCAATCAAAAAAACACCAAAAATGAAAAAGCGGTAGGACCACAAAACAAAAGGATGGTAGCCTTTTGAACCCTTCATGACAGACGAGGAAGAAGGGGAAATCACAGAGAACCCATCAAACCAAGAAGGGAGCACTCAGGTACATGCTGGAAATGCAACCCACAAGCAGAATGGTACAAAATCAGAAGCGATCCATGAACCAAAACAACAACAAAAAGTGTCATAGAAAAAGCACAGAATGGTGGGCATAAAGAGATCTCATGCCTCGAAAAGTTCCGACTCAGAAAAAGAACCCCCACCATAGACATCTATGAGTGACTTGCCAATGATTCCAGTTGATCCACACTCAAGGGGATGGCAAAAGGTCCAATGAAAAAAAGGAAAGAAAAGGAAGTTAGGTGATTACTACAACACTTAAATTCTCATTTTTTCTTTTATATTTTTATATTTTTATATTTTTTAGTTTTTCTTCTTAAGCACATAAGCTAAGAGGCTACTCTTAGTGAATGCAGATAGCATCTACAAAATTTAATTTTGTTCCTTTTTTCAAATGTTGAAATAAAATTACCGTTGTTTTCCTTCGAAAAAAATGAGAATGAGATATTTGAATTTCAAGAATTTGGTCTTCATGGGGAAAACTAATATGATGAATGGTCTTCACTACCTTGAAATTGATGGTCAGATTTATGAAATATGCATATTAGGAACACAACATAAAGATTTATTCTCAAATAGAGCTTGGAGGTTAGATAACATCTATCATATCTTAACTTCCCTAGCTATTGTTTATATATAAGAGATGGTTGAAAAACAAAACAGCTTGAAAAATTTCACCTTGAAATGGGATGAAAGAAAATATAAATCCAATGAATTTATGAACTTTTGTAAGAAGAATGATATAAGACGGAGAATTTACATATTTAAATACTATTCAACAAATGGTGTTGCAAAAAGAAAGATTAAGACCATTGTTGAAATGGCTTGAAGTGTGTTGAAAAAAGCAGCTTGATATTGAATTTTGGGCTTAAGTAATTCATAAAACAATATACACTTTCAACAAAGATCTTGCAAGAGCGGTTTTGGATTTGACTCCAAAGTAAGCATAGTCAAGGTACAAACCAATGTTATTAAAATGGAATTTGGTCATTGAATCAATCAACCCTAAATACTAGAACTATATAAAAAACCACACCACCTAAGTAATTGATCAAAAAATACATAAATGCCCAAATTTTGAAAGGGAAAGGAAACTAAATTAATTAATTCATGTGAATTCAAAGCAATGTACACTAATATGCAAAGGTTTTCATGTATAAGGCAAGGAAGGGTGCATACAACCAAATTGCACTCTATGTAACCCATATTTAAACCAAAATAGATCAACAAAGAGGCTCTAGATTATTTAATGTTTACTTTTATATTATTTTATTGTATTTGTTTTAATTAAGTGGTTCACACTACTAATTGTATGGTTCAATATGAAACTAACCTTTACTCGTATGGAGGATTCTAATGGAGTGGTGTGGTCCCATAATCGATCGAATTTGCCAAAATTTATCTAATCTAATAACATTGGTACAAACCTAGTATTGCACACATAAGAACATTTGGATGTATTGCATATGCACATGTTCCTAAAGAAAAAATGTGGAAATTAAACACTAAAAATGTAGAATAATTTCATTGGATATAACATAGAAGCAAAAAGTATGAAATGGTAATTGGTGATGGGTCTAATTCTAAATCAACTTAGGCATATAAAGTCAAGAAGAAGCCTAAGTGGTTAGTCAAATGTCTTTCACAAAGTAAAATGTTTGATATCAACTTTGAGAGGAGATGTTAAATCATGACATTGCATTGTGAATTTTGCTCTTACAACACAAATAATGAAGAATGATGAACCACATAATTTTGTAGAAGTTTCGAAAAGGAATGAATGAAAGGAGGCTATGGACACAAAAATTAATGCCTTGGTGGAAAATGATACATGTGCCTTGATAAGTTTACCCAAAGGAAAAGAGGTGATTGATACTAAATGGGTGTCTAAGATAAGTATAAATTTGGATGATACAGTTGATAATCAAACAGGGCATTTAATTTGTTTAAATTTGGTACCGGAGGACAGGTGGTTCCCTTAGGCTTTGATCTTTGGCCTAGGGAAAAGTGTCAAAAAGATTTTAATTTTTCTCCTAAAGTGACTTTATAATATTTTATAAAGTTAAAATCTAATTTAAAAGTGACTTTAAGTGATAAAGTTACTAAAGTCTAATTTTAAAGTGACTTTAATAAAGTTAATGTAAAATTAGAAAGGAAAAGTGACTTTGGAAATAAATGACTAAGTGTGTCTTTATTAAAGTGTGTGAATTAAAAAATAGAAAGTGAGATTTAAATGTGCATTTAATCTCAGCCATTGATCTAAATCTATTTCAGCCATTGGATTTAGGGATTACCCAAAAGTCACTT
>APFE031388601.1:224555-240180 GCA_000404065.3 Pinus taeda | reverse complement strand
TCCCTCTCCCCCTCACCCTCCCTCTCCATCTCTATCCCCCTCTCTCCGCTTCCCTCCCCCCTCGCTATCCCACTCTCTCTCTCTCTCTCTCTCTCACACACCCCACTCTCCCTGCCTCCCCTACCGGCCCCCTCTCCCTCTCTCTCCTGCCCCTCACTCTCATTATCATCATCATATCATCTAACAACCTAAAGCATGTCATTCAACACAACACAGATAGGAAAAGAGGAACATGACACAGAATCACAAACATAGACATACACAATAGAAAACACTTCCCATGCAAAAACAACAAAATTCGTTGTAAATGGAGATGAATATAGGAACTTCGAACTATTTGTTTAGACTCACCCATATATATACACGCGGCACCACAACGTCACCTATTTCGAAAAAGCATAAATATTAATCGGTGATAGCAGAGGACCACAAAGGGTTTGGGCTAGTAATATTAATGGCTGACAGCAGAAAGCAGTAAAGCAAGATTCAAAGATTCCACCTTAAATTCAAGGCTGAACATTCCAAATTTAAGAAAACCCAACTGCTTTGCACCAATGTGGGTGTGGAGAGAAGGCAAGAGCTAACTAGCCTGCCATAGGGCATTAAATGCCCTTATGGAAGCCCCTTTACCATGCATTCCCATGGGCTTCCATGCAAACATCCTCCAGCATCGTGCATTTCTCCGGGAGCAGTGACCCCCATCGCGTCAAACTTTCCGGGAGCGGGTGACCCACCACCTCCCTGTTGGCGCTCGCCATGCTGGCACATTTTCAAAACGAAAGCTCGTGCCAAATCAGTAGCCCGCGTTCTGTTTTCGTTTTTTTTTCACTCCCTTGCTCCATTCGCGCTCCCCTGACTCACCTCGCAGGTCCTCTGCAACCCTCGAGCAGTCACCGCTCCCGCTCACGGCGCTGAATCCCTGCCTCCTTTGCACACTAAGGTGTAAGGTGAATTAAACCATAACAATAAAAATGCAGACTTCTTAGATACGAGATTTCATTACTTAATACAACGGATTAGGTTTTAGGGCTTGCTATATTCTTTTGCCATAAAAAAATAAAATAATGTTAATATTGTTATCTTACCAGACAACTGACAAATCATTCGAGAAACAAAGTTTATAACACTCCAACGGCTTTTGGGCCATGAATAATCCAGTGCATATATCAATAAAACAAATCAAACAATCAGTCTGCATTTACATACACCTCTTATACATAAAATCCAGTCTAATGATGCATTAAGTTTAAGATTACTTCTGCAAGGGGGATTAAAGATGGACACAGGTGCCTTTGTTTTGTCTTAAATTTAAACTATGATCTAAAATCTTTGAGGTATGACAGTAGATTCGACCAAAGATGCACAATATAGCACTTCAACTATTAATGTACTAGATTGTTAACAGTGATACGATTCTATAGCAAAACCACAAAAGATAGGGCTAATTGGCCACATAGTAGTAAATCGACCACCAATATACTTTGAGTGCAATGTCAAAATTCTATAATCCAATCTTCTAACTATAACTAGTTACTAGATTAATGTCTAACTACCGGATAACTGTTATGTTACCCTCGCTCCAAGTTCCACTTGTGATGAAAAATCCTTGTTGTAACAGATGCGTTGGTTGTATTGCCACAGAGGTTCGAATTCCCTTCTCCTCCTTTCAACAATTCAACATGCTCTGTTAGGTTGTTCCAAGTTTGAAACCACTGCCTCTTAAAAGATCAAGGGGGACCCTCTTTGCTTCTGGTAGCCCTGGGTTAGAACTTTCTACTACCAAACCAAACAGTTCGAATGATCCTGTTACCTGATCCGTCCTTACCCTCGAACCCGTTTCAGCTGCAAAATAGAAATTTACTTTGACCCTCCTGCGGCCTTACAGTCCAACGCTGATTCACTTTGCATAGAATTGTTGTTAACTGCCAAATTCTTTAAACAAAGGAGAGAAAACATTCAAATTTCTAGGTTGGCCCTACCAGTTCCTGTAGCATATGGAGAGCTCTTCAAAAACATTTCAAAGGCACAAATGTTGTCACTGCAAATCCTTGTATTGGTTGGAGTGAAACTGGTTTCCTCCTTTAAAGCATGTAACGGAAAGAGGGGGGAGGAGGGGGGATTCATTTACTGTATGGTTTCTACCAATGTTGATAAGGGCCATACCTGTAACTTCATGTATGCTGTCACAAAAGATTGTTAGAAAGATAAGTATGAGGTCTTCAACTATCACACCATTCACCACCTCACCTGATCCACTGCTTACATCATGGTAACCCTTGTCTGATACAACACTTAAATTTAAGATTTCAAGATATGCCTCGGCCTGGAAGTCAGTTTGCACAGGGATCTTAACACTGAGCTGTGCTCCTTCAGAATTCTTTTTGTTTAATCAGGAGAGTGATGCTCTCAAGAAACTCAATCGAACTATGTTAATTGATAGCTATTGTCTTGACGTTAATATTCTCCAGTTGAGAATTCGTTTGGGAATTTCCTTGGCTTATCGTAAAATTCTCAACATTCTCAGTTAGCCCCTCAACAAGATGGTAGTGCATGCATTGCGAATCCAATCTCATTATTGCCTCATCCATACGGTGAGATGGATGACATGGTCTACTTGGGGCTATAGGATCCTTCAAAGATAAATTTCAAAGCGTTGGGCCTAGATTTTAGCTTTTGGTGTTGTATGACCTTAACAGAAATACAAAGAGTTATCTGTCAGATGAATATCATAAGTTTATATGCTTCAGTGTGGGGAAGTGAATGATCCCGATGGCACATACAACGGTTCAATGGCAAAGGTAATGCACGATGTAACTGTTGTTTGCAATGCCTAGGGAACCTTGAAGCCCTCTCATAGCACATCCTGCATGAGTTGACTTCTACATATTCATGGCGATGCATTATACTTTGTTCCTTCATTCAGAATCACCCCACAATAATCACCTCCAGCACCTTGGAGGATCTCGGGCATTTCAGTACTTGTTTTGCCAGCCTCTTTCATGCATCCAGGGTAGTCCTCACACCGCTATTGTAAATTCTCCTAGACAATAATTGTCATTTATCTTTTGGCGTAGTCTACACGCTATGTTTGCTCCAAGAACTGGTGTAACTCTAAGCAAACCAATGGTCGATCACTAGCATTTATATATTGATAAACTTTATCAGAGATCTTAATGCAGCAACGACACAACACATCATCCACTATAACTTTATTAAATGAAATAATACTTGGCGCATCTTCCTGTTCATCTGCTATTTCGGAATCCACGTCTCCTGGGTCACTGTTCTGTTGTTGGGAAATGAAGGGATGAATGTTCTTCAAAACTGGAAAGATAATCTTTCCTGAAATCTAGTTATCATAACTTTGAACAATGATAGGGCTGCCTGGAACTGACCATTGTTCTTTGCGGCTGGGGGCTTCTTCAATTCTGTATTCACAACTTGCCGAACATGAACATCCATCGGCCATATCAATATAATCAAAATTTGTGTCTTCTAAGGGTCTACAATAACAAAAAATAATTCCTTGGGCCTGTACAATGTTCATGGGATGAACTTGGCATAAAAAACGTCTTGTGCTTTTATTTATTGCATTAATCGTAGTTACCATATACAAGAAGGCCTTCAAAATCGACGACTAACCTGCCACCGCCTTGCTTCAAATTAAGTACAAGGTCAAACTCGTCCTCATCTCCTTCATTGTCATCAGCAGGGTCGAAAATGGGAACACTGTGAAAATGCACCTATAGAGTTTTATCACTGTTTGGGTCAAATTCTGAATGCAATTCTGACTTGATATAATCATGAATTTGGAGTATGTTATAATCAGGACAGTGCCTTGGGAGCCTGTGGGAGCTCTGTCATCGAATTTGGAGCTTCTGGAGTCAAGTTCTCTTTCAATATGGAATAAATAGAAATTTCTTTGCCTAGAAATCTAGATAATGCTTCTTTAACTGTTGATCCTCATCCTGAAAATCTGAGTTGTTGATGACAGAGCTCTGAAATTTTTTCCACCTCTCTTTAAAAAGGGAAATTTGGCCACCCATTTAACCAGCTATCTTTTTTACTGATATATTCATGTTCTTAACTTTGGAAACAATTTTATGCTTGTTGATCTTTGCCATCTGTATTTTTTACCGAGTTTTGTCATTCTCGCAAAATTAGAATTCCTTGTGTAACTCCTTTGTTTAGGCTGATGAATGGCCAGTTGTTGCCTTGATTTCGTCTTCCTTCTATTTGAATACCATTAACACTCCTTTCTTTAAACAAGAAAGCAAAGATTCATGTATCCCCAGTACTTGTCACAACAGAACCCCAGCTTTGAGTCTTTGCCCATACATGTAATGAACTGCCACAACCTGTAGCTGTTGGAGCTTGCCAGTAATAGATGATTCCTAATAAAGAAGGAATTTGTTGCACAAGTTTTGCTTGAAGATGACTAATTTTCTTTTTTTCTTCTTTTTTGGTATAGCCAATAATTCAGAACTTGAAGACAAAATATAGGAATCAAAGATATCATGTCATAGTCATAAACAGAACAGAATCCGATACTCTGTTGCCCTGGAATGACGAGCACAATATTACAACTGGCAAGATAACATGTCAACTGTGATTACCTCTTAGTAAATATAGGGGTCACTCAGATCGCAAAACTCTTTATTTATGACAAAGACATTTTCATACAAGAAGAGGTTTGTGAAAAACCTTATTTGTACTGACAAGAAATTGATGTGCCTTCGCCCTTGCTACAGCCCATCATGTTTCCACTGACGTTGTAGCTCTCTATTTAGCAGCTATATTATCTTTCTAATGAAGCAATCCAACGCCCAAGATTTTATATTTGCTATTCTACACTGACAAAAAGTAAGCAGATTAGATCAAGCCCCCCGAAGAGTCAATCTTGAAGTCATTTTTCTTAAAAAAGGTTCTAGTTGTAGAAACAAAACAAAGGGAAGTGAAGCTTCTTTCTTCTTTGAGGTTGAGATGAAAAGTTCAAATCAATTAACTAACGCGAATAAAAAGCATTCGATAAAGAACTGGATAAGCCATTAAGCTATCAATGTGGGGCATAAAGAGAATCTTTTAGGGAAAAAAATTGCCAGTGTTGCTTGGTATATGACAATTTTGCAGTTCTTATCTATTTTTCTGTTGACTGTCCTCCGGGACTAAGACACCCTAGTCTCCATGTCGAGAGTCAAGAGGAGTGTTTCCGCTTAAGGTGCAATTTTGCAGTTCTTGTCTATTTCTCTGTTGACTATCCTCCAGAACCAAGGAACCTTAGTTTCCATATCAAGGGTCATGAGGAGTGTCTCTGCTGAAGATGTTATTTTCCCTTAAAGGAATTGGTGACTAGAAATAGGTTTATAACTCTATTACAATTTTGTCATGTCAATTAAGCTGATTGGATCCCTGCCTTCTTTACCTGAAAGGATATGGGTGGTAAGGTGGACATTTATCTGAAATAAAATTTTATTAGCATCCACGGAAAGCCCTGAACATCTACACGACAAGTAAAGCAATTACAGTTTTACGAATAATTTATCTCCCCTTTAACTCCAATCTATAAAGGATCTAAAAGTATATCCGGTTACACTGTATATATGCCATGTCTAAACTGTCTAAACATGTTCTCTGATATTGCAAGACATCTTTAATGTAGATGCCAACTTGCTTAGCAGACAGGCAAAGCAAACTCTGTATAGTCTTCACATATCTTCTGCAATAATTATGTGGATTGACAGAAGAATTTCAAATTGAATAGAAAAAAAAGGGGCAACTTATCTTGCTTTTCATACAGGCTAGCATCATAGAAAGATTGGCATATCCTTCCAAACATGGTTCAAAATGGAGGATTTGGCAGTCATGTATTAGCAAATGGATAAAATCTGAATATGTTGAGTCCTCCCATTCTTTATCTTCAGTTGCAAATAAATATGATGTCTCCGACATGCAAGCATATTGAAGAGGCGAGGTACAGGAGAATGACCACAATACATGTTGTTGAAGCAAATCAAGACTCAAGTACTGTGCAGCATGCCAAACCAGACAGCTACCAGTGTCTTGGGTGGTTCTTCAATCCGGAGCTCCAGACAGAAGAACCAAGTCCAGCAAAAGCATTCTTTATGGATGATGGACTATAAATAGCTACTTTGGTACATATTTTGTGGAGAAACATCAGTATAATGAGTTTCATCAGTTATAACTCATAAGGCTATGGAGCATGAAGCAGTTGTAATTGCCTTGAAATTAGATATGAACCCAGAGACAATTAACAGGAATTAGAAATTGCATACATGGAACATAACATGGTTGAGTATGGTCCCCATAACATGGTTGAGTGTTGGCTGATGATGTGATGGTTAATTTGCCAAGGAGTTATATTTATTCAAAATTCAGTCATCAGGGCTTTCTTCCAAAAACTGATTATTGTCACGTCTGTACATGATGAGAACATCCAGAAATGGACCTCATTTGCAAATATCGGTAGTGTTCTTCGGAGCAATGAGGATACAAGAATCTTTGCTTTCTTGTTTCATAGATTTGGATAAAGAGCAATGAGGTGGGGAATCTTTGCAGATGACTTAGAGCTAAGAGATTGAGGGTTCTATTGAAAATTGAGATACATAGACAGAGGTTTCAGTATTAGGGTTGGGTCCTCAAAATATAAACCCATGTCATGATCCATATTTATCAAGGAGTTGTTGGATTTTCTTTGCAGCAGATTTTGCATGTTGTTATGTTTCTTTCAGCAATGTATTGATTATACCAAGACGAAGCATTTGAAAGTCTATAATACTGTTTTGTGCATGGGTAGGAAAAGATGAAGGCGAGATAGGGAATTTATATGGTAATTTTTTAGTGCTTCTTTGAACTGGTCAATATATTAAGATATATTCACTAATAATCTATGTAGAAATAATTTAGTTTGTTTTCCCTCAACAGAACTGAATAATGGGTTACAACACACAGAAACACAATTATGAATTTGCTTGTAATTTAATTCAATTATCTGGCAGTTTCAGTGGTCTCGACAACTGTATTCAGCTAGCCATTAGCAGTGTTATTTTTTCTTTTGCTGGATGAAGTATGTACATAAAAGTTGCATTTAATGAATTTAATCTACCTACTCTACTAAATTCTTGATGTAGCAAATTATGCTCTTAATGTGGTTATATCTGGTGGGGTCTTGAGTGTAAATTGTAACCCACTACAGAAAATTGCACTTCAAGTGGTGTTCAATATTTATAACATGAAATCCCCGGATGCGGGTGATGGCACGTCACGCACGGCTGAGCCACATGTCCACCATGTGCCGCCCAGTGATCAATTAAATGCTGAAAGGACATAGCCGTCAAAGGCTTAATCCTGCGAGGTTTATGCTCTGAGCATTGAATGCTGAGCAGATTGAAGGGATGGCGGCAGTTATGGTGCGCTTCGAACAAAGGAATGTTGAGGGATATCAAGGCATGGAGGCGCAGTTATCAGTTCATTGTTCTGGTGGTGATAAGGAACTGCGATTGCAGAGACATCCGACGCAGAGGCAAACTTGCAGGAGGGAGGCTATCCCACCACCTCAAGCTGCCTTCTAGGCTTCTCGACGCTCCTACTCAGGTTCCTGTTCTGAGAGAAAGCGGAAATTTGAAAGCATTTCAGAAGTTCTGGTGGCAGATTCAGAGGTTCTGGTGGCAAACTCAGAGGTCCTGGTGGCAAATTCAGAGGTTCTGGGGGCAAATTCAGAGGCTCTGGCTGAGAATTCGGAGGTTCTGGTGGCAAATTCAGAGGTGCTGGGGGCGAATTCAGAGATTCTGGCTGCGAATTCGGAGGTTCTGGAGGCAAATTCAGAGGTGTTGGGAGCAAATTCAGAGGTTCTGGGGGCGAATTCAGAGGTCTCTATGGAAAATTCTAAGGTGGTGGTGGTGCTTGGAAGGTTCTGGTGGCGAATTGTGCCTTCTGGTTGGCCTCACAAACCGCACAAAGCTATCAAGGGAGAAGGAGAACTGCCCATGGCGAGGCTACGAAAACGGCAACCTTGCAGGAGGGGTTCTGGACGTGGCTCATCCTCACGCCAACCGGCAGAGAGGGAGCACCACCATTGCTGCTGCTGCTATTGCTATAGGAGGGCGGGGGTCAAGCCACTCCAAGCTGGGCAATACATGGAGGTTGGCAACGCGAGCGAAGGGGAGCCAGCCCTCCCGGTATTTGGCTCGGTGGTGTTCACCCTGGGCAAATCCAAGGATAATCCAGGAATTAATGCTCATGTCTTAGTGCTTTTTACTCAAGCTCCGGAAGGGAATGAAGGAGAGACGCCACCAGGAACGGAGGAACCACCCCCGGAGGGCTCTGGAAAGGCGGGCCCTTTGCTGCCTCCATCAAGTGGGGAGGGCTCCTCAGGGAAGGAGATTATGGCCACTCCCTCTCTCCCCCAGGCGAAGGAATCTCAAGGCTCAGCACAGGACAAATGGGCTGCTATGTGGGAAGGAATCCCTGAGGGACAGGGATGGTGCACCATTGTGGAGGAGAAAATTCCTGACGCTGACTGACCTTCCTACGTGCGCTCCAGCACCTGCCGTTTCCACTCAGATCGGGTCCAGGATTTTGTTTGCTACGGATCAATGGGTGCGGGTTAGCAGTATGTTTGTTCACTTACAGTTTGTTATTTTGTCCAGTTTGTTGTGGTCGTGTTTTGTCTCAGTCTGTCTTGTTTGTAACAGTCCTCAGTCTGGTTATGAAGAACGCCCCTGCGTGGGCAGGCATGCTTATGTCTAATTCAATATGTCTGGGTCTGTTGATGGGCAAATTGAATTGGTTTCCTGCCTCAGTCAGTCTTTTTGGAGGAATTTTGGAAGTGTTGTTGATGCTACCCCTGCGTGGGAGCTTTTTGAGTCAAAGCTAAGTCACCCAAGGCGCCACTGGCAGCCATGGAAGTCCTGCTTCACTGCTTGTAATCTTTTTACTGTAAATATAATACAACAGGCTAGCTAGTTTTACCGAGAAAAAAAAAATATTTATAACATGAAATGTCGCTCATATGTTTAGTCAATATTCTTGTTCCCTCATTTGTATAGGGATTTGAAGAATGAAGAAGTGGAACCTGATCAATGAGTTGGAGGTTGAGGACCCAGAAGGAATGACAGAGTTTTCGGTAGAAGATTTGACATGGATGGAAGTAGCGGGAGACCAAGTTGCGATTATTCCATATTGTCGACTTGAGGATTTTATAAGTGGAGAGAAATTGAGGGAAAGTACACCTACTCAATTTGTTGCTAAAACTCGACAAAGTAAACATGTGAAGGATATCAAGAAGACAAATTCTTCAACATATCTAGAACATGCATAAATACTTTATTTAATTTGTTGTAAATCCTTGATCACCAGATATTGGTGTGCCTATGGTACAAATCGCGTACAAGCCAACAATGCATCTGAACCTGTATCTACAACTATAAAACGTCTTCCACGTCACAACATTAAATTTAAGAACATGTGATTCTCTCCACAAAGGTCATATGTTCGATTCCAAACAAGGGTAAAATGTGTACATGTGGCCAAGATGTTGTTTGTGTGGCAGTGGCAAGGTATAAGCATTCCCATTCTCACTTATAGGGTAGAGAATGGACAAATTATATTTATCAGGCAGACCCCAATGCCCAAAAATTTTCTAGTAAAAAATAAAATCATGATATGACCATTAAACTAACATTCAAGAATCTCATGAGGCCACAAAAAAAACACCCCTTAGAATGGGTAGAACTACAACACCCATAGATTAGTAGAGCTCCTCATCAAATATCCAAGACTATTGCCATGCACATTCCAGACCCATGTAAATACACAAAAACAACTTCTCCATGCCTTTCTCAAACAATAAATCGAACTTTCTTATTAAAAGAGTTTTATATTTTAATTCCCTCAATACAGATACTAAGCATGCCTTGGGGGACTTTCTGGTGATCATTAAGCAGTGATAAAACTTGCGATAGTTGTTTTCCAAGCTACAGCAACTCAAGTTGTTTCCCACATCACAGCAACTCCTTTATGACACTGGCACAAAACTATATTGTCATAAGCTTCATTAAGTATGCATTTAAGTTCCTCTTTTACAACTAGTTGAGAAATGCCTTTGCCACTCAATTAAAATATTGCTCATAGTGTACTGACAAATTACAATCTCGTGGACCACAATTTCATGATATTGCACATTAAAAAAAGTTATTTCCTTTTTTCATTTGGAAATTTTTGTAAAAAAAACTTAAAGACCCTAAATAAGCCCAAAACATATAACTGCCTAGTCCTTTTCCAACTATCTAGGCCACACTCAAAATCCAAACTAAACATGCCACCTATTGAATATTTTCTACATGCCAAAAGGCATCTATCATACACATTTTGTGCTTCCGAATCCAATATCTTCACTCTCTAAGTTGTCATTGGCAAACTTCGGTAAGCATCTTTTTCAATTGGAAATCTGGGAACTGTTGCACCCAATTTTTCAACATTCCAAGGAAGCAAGATCCAAAGACTTTTAAGTTAACTAACAGTAATCCATAACTTGATATCTGTTTTCAAAAATTAGAGTCAGTTTGACCAACTACCATCACTACAGAGAGTGCCATATTACAATATTATAGGATCTAGTAAAAAAGTTGGAGATATCTGAGGCAATCTTTTAGGACGAAATATGTTCCTAAGATTTGACTGTCACTAAGTATGATTGGCTGCGCAGTTAAGATCGTCAACAAAAATGGGTGCAATAATTGTTGCATTTATGATGCTTAACTGGATCATATTGTACTATAAGCCAATTGGGATCCAATTGGATTCCAGCGCACTTCTATGCTTATTGTTCAGGAGCTTATTTATCTCCCCTTATTATCTCAGACATGTCAGGCTAAAATTGTGTTGTGCATTTGAAGGTTCACTTAAATTTTTCTATTATACCACAATGTGCCATGCCAAAACAAATTCTCCAGAGTGGAAGCAGGATAATGCTATTATCTCACATTCAATTATGTATTCGAGTATATTTAGGAAGCACCAATTTTTTGGTTAAATACTACTTTTTTTTGTGTCCTAGACATTTTTTTGAAGGTAATGGAATTCTCCAAGTTACCTTGCATAAAGGGTTTAAGGTTAATTGGCATTTCATCTTCAATGTGTCTTTGATATGCTTCATCCATCTCTGTTTGAAAACGTTAGATTTTTTGTTACAATCATGAACTAATTTTATACAGAGTTTTCATCAGTTCTGATAATTCTTGAACACACAAATACTGACATTGAAAATATGTTCCTGCATTACAGTTAGTTTGAACTTATTGGTCGTACATGTTTATCCTAGTAAAAGTGCAACCACAAATAGTCACTATATAACTGAACACATGAATTCACCATTAAGTACATTTATTGTATATAATTAATTCCTCTCATAAAAAATCCCCAGCGAATGCATAACTGATTCCTTTGCTAAAATATCCTCTGTTTGAGTTCTCAGACAAGTTTTACAAGATTATGATGTGTGATATGTAATAGTAAAATTTATAATGTAATGTATTATTTTCTAAATATGTCATTTTTTGGATTTTCTAATTTTTTTGCTGTTGTTTAAAATAAGTTTTTGATTGTATATGGATTTAGTACTTTAAAAAATTTCAGGAAAAAATCTCTTTGGATTGTGGAGTTTTTACGACTCAAACTTGTCATTCTAAAAATCATTTCAAAAAATCTTTACCCAATTCTGAGCAAATTATACCAACACTATGATTTACTCAACACTCACAAAACATGGCTAGATTATTAAATTTGGTCAATATTTCATACAATAATATAATGGGTTTAAGTCAATATTTCATAGTAGTACATGTTTTTCATGAATTCCAAATGCTTGTGCTTGATCTTCAATCAAAGCAACCTACTCTTGCAAGAAACCACTACCTCGCCATCTGGACGAGGAACCAAATTCCACATCATCGTCCTGATTCTCCAAGGTTTGTTTGAGCCTAACTGTTCTTTCGTTTTTGTTCTCTGTTTTGCTATATAACAGAGTGAATACCTGATTTAAAAAGCTTACTTTTTTTCATAATGAGTAGCTCACTCCTGTAACTGTGTTCCTCTTTTCTTAGTCCAAGTCGGCTACCAAATGCCCTACTTGGAATGCACAAGAATGTGACTTTGATAGTTACCCTGTTCATCCTTGGATTCACACTTTGCTTCCTGGAATACTTGAAAAATCCCAACAATAACCACCCCAGTTCACTTTCTTTATACTTAAATGCTTGTTTTGTTTTCTACAAATGCCCAGAAGGAAAACTTCAAGAGTTAACTAATTCATGGCTTCAATACCTTTTTAACTTCTTTGAGCCACACAATTCATGTTTGTATTGTTTTCTAAGAATGCCTAGAAAGATGGCTTGAAGAGTTACCCAATTAATGGCTTCTATACCCTTTCAGCTTCTTTGAGCTACTCAATTCAGCCTTTGGTACTAGCTCCTACGTTTTCCTTGCTTCACAATGATTGCAAAAATGATGCAGCAACTACCCAATCTCTTTCTTTACCATCCAATTAGTTTGCATCTAGATTTCATTATATCAAGAGAAACAAGGTACATGAAACCCCAGTCGTAGTAGGGTTGATTCATCAATTCTCCCTCTTTGTGGATTGGGGCTTGATCTGTGGACCCTTGAACCCCAGGTGTGGTGATGACTAGGTTTTCCTTTCTTAGCTATGCTCGCAAAAATGGTCTAGTGTCTACCCAATATCTTGTTTTTCTATTCAATTAGTTTGCATTTGGATTTCATTGTACCCAGTGAAACAAGGTACATTGGACCCCAGGGGTGGTGGGCTTATTGTCCTTTACAGTACCAAGCCTTAAAACTGTGCCAAGAAGACTAGTCACATGTTCGAGCTCTATACAAGGTTCATATTCGAAGTATCAACTCTTTAGTTGGTCCAAGCTGCCAATTAGTTAATTGTCCATTGTCCAATGTGTAATATCATTGGTCTAAGTTATTCATATTTTTTCCAATCCGAATGTTAAGATCCTTCACAAAACATTGACCACAGGAATTGCCCAAGGCTATATCAAGTCTAGGTTTCAACGAGTCTCTAGTCTTCACAACAAATTTGAGCTCTTCAATAGGAAACTGATTGCATGAATTGAGGTTAACATCTAAGCTTATATACTTTCCACTATCTGAGATATGTCACATTTCTACAATTCCACAGTCCAAGCTTGATTAGGATTATTTGAGGGTATCACAGTGGCTTATCTGAGCTTCTAGTTCTCTTGCCAATCTAGGTTTCTCATGGATTTTGATCTTGAGGTTTGTGCCTATAAAACTGATTTCTCTCAAGGTTTTTAGCCTCACATATATTATTGCAATTCTATATCCGAGCTTCTAACAACAAGTCCTAGATTGAAAGGAGTATAATAGTATTTTCCCAAAAAAGTATTCGTTTTTATCTCCTCGGCTTATGTCCTGCTTGTATCCCTCTTATCTGTCTTCCTGTGATGTTCTTCACTGAGATTGATGGGAGGAATGACCAGTTCCAGCTTATATTTATACTAGTTTTTTTACCTTTAATAAAAGGACAAGTCACTTGGCCAAGGAACATGAGCCTACATAATTCATCTTACCAATAATGATTTTTCTAACTTATAAATTCAATTTCTCTCAATCTAAGAGGAGTTAGAAAGTGAGTAATTGCTCATTGGAAAGGGGAAAATGTCCTCTACAATATGGTGTCATTTTCATCCTTAACTAAGATCAATATTCCATCAGTAAAATTATATTTTGTGAACTGTCATCATTATTTTATCTATGGCAGCCTTTAGGATTTTATCATTATGTTTTCGACAATTTTTAGGGTTTCCATATATTTTATCTTTTAGGCCATTTTGAGAGATGAGCGTTTCTTCACTTGTGTTCTTTATTTATTAGGATTAGGGCGTCTTCAAAGGCATCATGGGCATCTAGGGCTTCATTGATATATGCGTACATTGCATCATTCTAGGGCAAACCATGTAGCTAAGAAATATCACTTCATACTAGGTTAGAGTTTGTCTTTATTATGCATACATGTTCCTAGGAGGGTTTCATGGTACGGCCTTCTTCACCTCACATTAGATCATGCACCAACTATTTCTGGCTTGTCATCATATAGATATGGATATAGCTAGTTTTTGCATCAGAAAGGGCTTATACTTCTTAAATGTTGTGAAAACCAACAAACCAGATGTAAATAATCCTATTTTGTTACTTTCATTTATTTGCATGGCATCCATCCCGGTGGAATTCAAGACAGTATTAAAGAGGCAACATCTGAAACTTGAAATTAAAATGAAATTCAAATGGAGCTACAATAATCTTTGTTGAACCACTGGCAGGTTAATAATAATTGGTTCACCTCAAATATAATGTATGTAACTGAACACATGAATTTAGTTATAATATGAGTAGACATTTAAGGTGAATGATATTACAAATAGTACATCAAAAGGTTTTTCATTAGTGAAAATTACACACACATTGAAACGGAAAAAAAGTACATTAACAAGTTCTTTAGTGAAAGAACCATGGTATGAGAGTCCCAAGAAAAATGACAACAATAATGTATACACAGTGGGGACCTATACTGATGCTGATCAATGTTTACCAATGGAATAAATGGTGATGCTATCATATCTGGCACCTACATCTACACTTGAGATTGCTCCAACCATTATATCAGTGGAAATTTTATGGATCTCCGCAAGGTGCTTTATCGTAAAAGAATGAAATCGAGCACTCCATATTTTTGCCTCTCTGTAGAGGGGCTTCAAATTGTCTGCGCGAACATTGTAGATGCTTTCCATGTGATTACAAATTAAATTCGAGTTTGTCAATATTGTTATGTAATTGACCCCATTGTGTTTTGCTTCTTTTAACCCTACAACAAGTTTAATGTATTATGCTTCGTTATTGGTTGTCTTTCCCTGCATTTCCCATATTCTATAAACCACATGATTTTTTGCCCCATTGTGAAGGACAAATTTTAAAGATGCTCAACCTGGAATTGGGCAACATGATACTTTGATGCACAGTGTCCACTTTTCCACCATTCTGTGAGCTTAGAAGAACTGGATAGTGACAACAACAAAATAGATTCATGTTTGAATATGAAATATGATAAAATATCCTAATTGAAATTGATTATTTTTTTTCCTACCTCAAGTTTGAATGCACATCCTTGAAAAATAACACAAAATCAAATATTAGTGATAAGACTTTGGGCATAAAGCTATGTTGCAGGAAACGTGGGGCAGGAGGGCGTTTCCGTACTGAAACGCGTTTGGTACGGGCCTGAAACACGTTTCAGGCCGTACGACCCACGTTTCAGCATTTACTTGTGTTTTTTATTTATTTATTTGTTTTCTAGTCTATTTGTACGTTAGCCTAGTGACTTCTAGTTGCTTCCAGATGCCTGTCTAAAGTTATAAAAGTGAACTTTTGCCCTAGTGTTGATATGCATTTCATGGTAATGTTAAATTCTTAAAGTAAAAGTGATATTCTCCTTTATTTTTCATTTTCATCCTAAAGGAGAATATCACTTTTACTTAAATTTTTAACATTACCATGAAATGACTCA